>JARXNR010000139.1:0-37500 GCA_036346035.1 Crossoptilon crossoptilon | reverse complement strand
CACAGCTAAAGCCAATTTGGTTGAGAAACCATTGACTGTAAGCTGGGAGTAGAAAGGCACTAAGGGACACGCCTGAAATGGTCATGTGGCCCTTGGAGGATTGCCCAGACGAGCCTGGGATGCCCCATGAACTACAGTGGAGTTGGGTTTACCCTGGAAAACAAAACTAAGCAAGCTAACCCAACCAATAATCCAAGGCCCCTACAGCCATTTCGCGAGAACCTTGGACTACACTAGTCAATTTTGGCAGAATGACCTGAAGCTGAAGAACATTAGTGAAAAGGGAACCCTTGACCTGCACCGGGGATATTGGAACGGACATGCAAGACCTGGCCGGTGAACCTAGTTTCGGAGGCCTGGCCCAAGCAATTATGCAATCCATGAGGGAGCCCATTTGCCACTTGACTTGGGTCCAGGAAATGAGTTGAAGACTTCTTCACCCTAACCCAGAACCCATGTGGCAGACTTCAGAAAGAAATGCCAAATTGGTAGAACTGATAATTTGAACTCTAGCAATGCCAAGACCCCAAACAGCACTCCACCATAAGCCCATCCTCCACCAAAAGTACAAGTAGCAAAAGACCACCCCCAACAAAATGATGGCTTAAGAGTAAGGATTAGTGAGCATTTAACAGGACAACCTTATGTAGGACCTTTTTAGGCAGATGATGAACACTGAAAGTTAGATACACCTTCATTTAGTCACCATTAGAGGGTATGTTCAGGGGATTCAAAATTTGGACAGTTAGTACAGATTATCATACCATCATGGCTTAGAAGGATTAGCACCTAATTTGGGACCCTCAGAGCTCCTTAGGTTGGGGTGACTCTAGTATTCAGACTTGGGGTTTAACACAGCACTAGGATTCTTATGCTCAGAGTGACTGTCAGGGGGAGTCCAAGGCAAAGGCAAGAGCAAAAGGCACAAGGAGAACACCCAAAACACACTAAAATGGAGGGCGGGCAAAATGCATAGATGACACCCCCAAGGGAAGGCAAATCACAAGGCACAGGGAACAGGCAAGGACATCGAGAACACCAAAGAGAAGGCCTTGTCAGAGGCCAAGGATTAATTTGAAGAATGCTGCATCGAGCATTAAATGTCAGAATGGAGGGCATTTTTGGCTCAGAAGAGATGGCCTTGCAGAAAAGGCCAAAAGGAGGGAAGGTTAGGTCCATTAGTGTTGAAACATTAGCGAAGGCAATGCAGAATGACGCCACGAAAATGCCTACACAGAGAACAAGGCATGAACACAGAAGCCAAACACAAAACAGAGTGCAAAGTATAGAACACTGTCAGGGCAACAGAACCCCAGAACAGAGGGCCCCCGACATGGAACAAGGTGCGGCAAAGAAGCCAAGGCAATGATGGCCAAAGAGACACACGCTGTAAGGGACTGCTAAGACAAGAGGAACTCAAAAGAGAACAGCAAAGAAGGCATCGGCAAGCACACACAAGCCAAAAGAACATCAGACCACTATACAACCACAACACAGTGGCCAACTGAAGAGAATAGTTTCAGGAATGCCCAAACATGCCAGATACTAAGAGAATGCGCTCAGATAAACCCCACCCCCCACCACCCCCTCCACTGAAGGAAGGCCATGAGTCACGCCAAAAACTGATGAGCAAATGGCCAAACAGAAGGCACTGGCCGGGAACAGCCAAACACGCAAGACGTCCAAAGACAACGTCCTGGGCAAAGAAGGCCAAACAGCACAGGCTCCGCCCGTTGAGAATCTGCTTGCATGTACGCCAAAACTGCGTCAAGGCCTGAAGATAAATTCGCGGCTTATGCAATGGGAATGCCAAAACTTGAAGACTGAAATTGAACATGTACAAAAAGCCTAACACCCACAAGAACATTAGGCCAAAGAGTCATCAGTGAAAAGAAGTCAAGCACAGACTGTCAAAATGGTCAAGTATGTGCACAGAAATGTCCCACCACTGGCCGGAGAATAACATGAGAAGGCACAGGCAATAGCACGTGAAATAGAACACCACAAAGCTAAAGCCAGGCAAGCGCCCAATCGAGAAACTGTAACAACACACCAACAGTAAGAAAAGCTGAGCAGGCACCAGCACAGTAGAACTGCAAGGAATCTGACATAACAAACCTCGTGAAAGTGCAGAGCCTTTTTGCACAATGGAATACATGCTGAAGTGCCCGCAAATGAAGCTCTGGCAACACCTACCTTGCAATCCACCTAACGTAAATAGGTAACCATTGTCGGTGTGTGCATTGCCCTTCCTGATTTGGTCCTATACATTACCAGGTTAGCAAAAGTGGGTTCCATCACACCATGCAAAGCTTTCCATTTCTTTCGTTGCTGTTCACATGAGAAGCCACACCACTCTTTCCGTCAATGAACTTTTGTCACACGGCCAGCTGCGTGAGAGCACCCACCGCTAAAATCTACCAGCTTAAGCCACCGTTGGTTGCACAATACAGTAACTGAACGAGCACTGCCCCCACACTCTCAAATGGCACAAGGGCATGCATCTCACAGCACATCGCTGCTGCGAGGACAGATGACTCACATGAACACGGACAGGATGATTGCGCCCTGGGAGTATCCCCTTAGGACTGCTATGTGGTTTGTTTGCTTGAACGTTAAAGACCAAGTTAGAGTTGAACAATTTCTTTCTGCAACACAGTTACTGCTTACCAGTACTTTGCAGCTGCAATGTACTTTTTTGCATCCCGCCTATTTAGGGGCTTACCGACACACTGCAGGTATTCATGCCACTCAAATCTATGGTAGCATCTCGGACCATTAAGCAGGGGATATGCAGGTACAAATTCAGAGCTAACACTGCCTGGCCAATCCCAATGTCACAAGCGTATCAGGCCTGAAAGACATCCCATTAACTAGCAGGGGGAATCATCGTAAAGGCAAAGCAAACAGCTTAAGGCATCAAAAGCCTGCAAAATACCCAGAGGAGAAGCACCGTCCTAGGGGCCAAAGCGTGAACAGCAAGGAGGCCACAGCAGCGCTCACCATAATCGCAGCAGACCCCCCACAAACATGCAAGCCAAGCGACCACACCACAGAGATGCCTAGGCACGAGCTAAGAGACATGGCAGTAGAGTGCCAAACAGGAGGCCAAGAGGACGTGGCAGGGAACGCCAAAACAGCGGCCAAAAAGATCAACATGCAAAGCAGAAGCCAATGCAGAAGGCCAAGAGAAGGTGGCTGGGTAGGCAAAACATGATGCCAAAGAGAATTCCACAGGGACAGGGACCCTGCCCCGAAAAGGACGCATGAGGAGTGACAGCACAGGATACCACAACCGGCAGAGGGCTATGAGTGCGGCGGAAATGCCATAAGAACAACAGCCCGAGCAAGAACTCCGGCCGAAACAGTCAAAACAGACCAAGGCAATATCGCCGAACACAGCGTAACTGTCCGAGGCCAAGGCGCTACAAGAGAACCTGGCAGGAACCCGCCGCCAAAACCAGGAGGCTGCAAGAGGATTTTTCCCGGAAACACCATAACAGCGTCCATGAAGAATATGGCCAAAGAAGCCCATGAAGAAGCCAGAGATCAGGTGGCTGGGGTAGTCAAACAGGAGGCCAAGGAGAATCGCCACAGGCAGGGAACGCCAACAACGACGCCAAGGAGGACGTCACAGGAGAACTCCCATGTCATGGCTATGATATTGCCAGAACTGCTGAGAACAACAGGGCCAAAGAGAACATGGCTGGAAACCGCCAACAGCCGAGTGCCACATAAAATCTGTCCAACGGGAATGCCACGAACTGAATGACATGCACGACGAACATCCTGCCAAATAAAGTCCAAGGTTATGATGACCAAGAGAACTCGGCATGTAACCAAAGACAAGGAGCGCACCCAAGAGACCACTGCCTATGCACCGGGCAAGAAAATGTGTAAAGAACGTCCATGGCAATCCACCGGCCAGAGACACCAATACAAAAACACAAGCATGGTGCAATGAGACAAACCGAACATGCTCTAACTTCGACACACAAAGAAGACACGGGCACTGGCCGAGACATCGATGCAAACACAAAAACAACAGGAGGACCACAGAGACGCCGCTCTCTACGCGAAACACAATACAACGGGCACAAGGGGGAGACCACCGCAGTCGGCAAAGGCCCAGCGACCGAAAACGCAACACGGCTGAAGAAAGGTTCACCGCACGCCCTCCCGGCACCACTGAAGTGCCATGAAAGCCACTCCCTTTACAGTGCTCATCCATGTACTGCTCGCCACTGCTACTGCAATAGGATCTAAACCCTGGTGGGTGTCGCATCTGCACTTACCGGCGGGGCGCAAGCCCCAAAACACAACACACTCTACCCGCGCATGCAGAGCCAAGATGCGACTTCAGAAAACTGCAGGCTAATCCGCTTCCTCCTGCTCGTTCAGACCCCCATGACACCCACAGCCTACACAACCTCTCTCTCCGCGCACGTTCTCTCTTACCAACGCACTCGTAAAGCACCCCTCCCAAGCTCTCTGCTCCACACGCTCCATGCACTCTTTTGAGACACCAGACACACACCTACTCGAAGTCCTATACCCCCACAATATCACCGGGCTCCGCATCACAATTCACATTCGCCTCCTTCACCAGCAGTGCCATAGCTGGGAACCACCCCAACAAGGAGAAGGCCCCTCAGGTAGCCTACAACTCGTTTAGGCTGCCATCTCCCCTGAGCTAACTGCCTCATTACTACCGCACAGCCCTCCTTTCTGGATGGTAGGTGGCCGGATCCTAAGTACAGCAATGCCCAGCTCCACCCACCCCCCCACCATCCCCCCCCCCCCGTCCCAGCCACTCCACTGATTGCAATATCACACAGCTCTTCCGACCCACCCTGATCCAGACTCACCAACTTCCACGGAGCTCTTCTGGGCTCGCGCCATGAGGTGCCCCCAAGTTCTGAGAGGAATTCACATGATGCATCACTAGCCTCCCTGTGGAGTAGAACCAAACCGCAAAGCACACCTGTTACCTTATCGGACTGACCAGTGACTGACCCCATGAACCTACGGCCCACACATTTCACGTCTCCACCCTCTGCTCGCAGCACCATGTTCCATTGCATCAGTCCCCACCCTCCGACCGGGAACAAGCTCTCCTCAGACACTCCCCATCCTAATCCTACAAACCTTTCCCCTGACTCCGTTCTCAACAACTCCTCCCTCCCGGTTTTATATCTACTCCCCACCCCCTAAACTACAAACAATGTTATTACCTATCACGCTACTCCCACCAAGTCGCCTTCTCTTCTCCGCTAACACAGCCAGTTTCCCTCACCTTTCATCATCAGCTTTCTCCCTCAGGCACGACACCGTGCTTTCCAGCCTCCTGACACCATCTCTAGTGCCACCTCCTTTGGGCCCAAAACTTGCATTCCCCCGCACTGGTCTGAGGCCCACGCACCTGATGCAGCGTACTCCAGATGGGAACCCGCACAAGAGCTCGAGCTACGCAGAGGCGCACCCGTCACCTGCCTCTCTCCCCCGGCTGCCACGCCCCCCTCTTTTCTCTAGTGCAATTCCCCCATACACACATCTGGCCCAAATTCCGGGCTGCACAGCACAACTGCTGGCCCTCGTCCAGCGCTCATCCCTCACCAGACTGCCCCCCAACGCTCTTTCTCCTCACGGCCTACCTCCTCAAGCGGGTTCATTCCATCCACAGTTACCATCACAGTCGGCGGTCCAGCATGCACCCTCCCTCCATCGACACCTCACATGCTCCGGGCCGTACAGTCCGACACACAAGACCGCGGCACGGGACACCCTCCAGCAAAGGGACCCAACTCCACAGCCATGATAGTGGACCCACAGGCCTGTACCCTCATCCAAACGCTCGAACGAGGCATCCACACTCGCGGCAAGGAAGGAACCCCCCACCACCACACACAACTTTGCGCGGACTAACACGCACTGGACGGGGCGATGACCAGCACTGAAAGCCCCAGAAACTCCCAGGAATCACATGACTACAAGAGTCCCACCCCTCGTGCACCCGTTATTACTCCCTGATCCACAGCTGACCTTAACGCTGGACGCATAAACCTACGCCAGCTGCTGCCCCTACACCAACAACTGCAGTTATGCCCAACTGTACTGCTGTCATGCATACTGGGCTAAAGATGCTGCTCGTCAGCAGCATGAAGGGAAGGTGCACCCACACAACCAACACACGGGCCCCTCCTGCTGCTCGTGCACTCTCGCGATCGTGCTGGTCCTGCCACCTGTAGTGCGTGTCCGTGTGGCACATCCTCATGACTGCAGGCAGGACAAGCGAGCTGTGGGACAGAGGGCGACCTTTGGCTCATCAATCACAATGTCGGACAGGCCTGATAGTCGGCAGAACACTAGTTCCAGCCACCTCTGTGCGAAAGTGACAGGCGATCTCTGAGCCCTTGACCTCAATTATAAGAAGTCCAGCTGACGCTATTAACTGAATGTTATACACTTATGAAATAAATTCAAAGCTATACCGTTCGGCCCAACAGCAGCGCGCCAACTATCTTGCTATCACAAAAAGCGAATAGATCTGAACCTTACTCCCTGACACACCTTGCAGCTTGCCTATCGCGAAAAGTTCTCCCCTGTTTTCTGTGGGTGAGCTCCCTCCCGATCCGAGATCACACAAGCTGGTATCAAGCAATCCTACGTTGGCATGATCCATTAAACATTGCTCGTCCAGAGCCACTCCAACTCGTGCTGTTAAAATTCCCGTAGGTCAGGCAAGACCATGCGTCTTCCCCAGGCTCACTATCATCCACTCACGTGCTGGCATTACCACAGCTGCACTCAGCTATTGAAGTATTATCTCCCGGGTGGGGTACTATGCGTCTGCGCAAACAGCTCTGAACCTATGCACCGCTCCCCCCTTACAATCTGGATGGTTACGAATATCCGGGTAACTGCTACTTTCACACTCACAAATCAATCTAGGTGTAGACAATCCTTATCTTTTAACAAAACTATCTACCTACCCAACAGATTCTGCTATTCCTCAACATGATGAAAAGACTGATATGACTGCCCGTCGGCTTGTCATCCCTCCCCCATAGCACAGTCACTCTCATGAGCAACAGTGCCCTGGATCGTAATTAACCCTATATGACACAAGGATCTGTTGCATCCGGACCCCTTACCAATTCGAAAACTGCCATAACCCCTCGCACCTTACAGGCAACATAGATACCTGTGAGCTTCCCGTAGCGCACTCGTTCAGTGATGGCTGGACGTCATTGATAACCTTAGACAATCCGAAGAGATGTCAGTCAAATGTCCACCCCTGTGGGGTCCTGCGCGTGCCTTCCTTCAGGCTTTCTGTTCACTGCACCTCACCTCCACATCCAGCCAATTTTAGCAGCAAGCTAGCTCCCATGGCCTTGGTGCGCACATTACCCACCTCGTTCGAATGACAAACCCCCCCTGATGAATTTTTTACACCATCACCTTCAATGCCCGACAGTTTGCAGCTCTCCCAATCAAATCCATATACAACCTCCGCCTTGCGTACAGCACATGCACGTATCAACTTCGAGCTCATGACCTCTTACTTCAGTCTAATTTAACCCTGAGCCTCCACCAGGTTCTCACTGGTCCGCTATACACCTGACTTACTCGAGCCGTCCCTTCTTCGCAGGGAAAATCGTTACACCCCACCAAGCTGCAAACACTCGAGATGCACGCGAAGGAGACCCACATCTTAGACACATAGACTACCAATACACCCTCAATCAGAGCACAGACACAACACCCTGAAGCAACTCCTGCAAGGGGGAATTAGTGATAAGTCCAACGCGCTTAGTTCACAGTTATAAATAGGCGGGGAATCGACAGGTTCTGGACAGTGCAGTATCCCAAATGTTCGTCTGACCCTGCTGCACCCCAAACACACGACTTTGCGCTAGCCAACAACGAAGCTGCTACGGGGAAACTATCCAGACATATATGAAACTACATACATATATATTAAAACACCCTCCACCACAGATATGAACACCTTCATGTGAAAATACTACAACCTCCCACAACGCAATAATCTGCAATCATAGATGCTCACTCTGGAGTAATCCACAGCAATCGCATTCTTCTTAACTTTCTTCCCGATTTTCGAAGTGGTCATCTAGCTCCGCGAGCATCCCCCAACTCCCAGAGCTAGCTACGCCTCGTTCCCCCCCACTCAAACACCCACATTATCTTGGTGTCTGTGACACATATACTCGTCCTTCCCAGCACCCAGTTCAAAAAAAGGACAATACACCCTTCCTAAATGCTCACCCCTTCCTCCTACGAACACTCCGCAAGGGCATATTCTAACCGCAGATTACCATTAACCCACACAGCTGCTCTTCCAGTCTACCAGCTATACATTGCAAAAAACAGCAGTATCCTATGTCTTTAGTGCTCCAGCCCTCAGAAATCCACCCAGAAAAGACACATCACATCGTCCACACCTCCCCTGTCCTCCAGACCCAAGTACTCCCCCCCACCTCACCCTATTACCCCGTAAGCACAATCTGCGCAGGTAGAATAGCCCACCTCTGCCAGCCCCTCGTTGTTCAACCAATGTCGGCTTCAAGGATCCCCCACACCGAGAGGTACTTTCGGTTGCCACGTCCGCCTCTCTTTACATCTATAGCACTGCATTCCCCTCACCCTACACAATACCTAGGCAGCAATCATCTCAGGTTACACTTTCGACTGCTGCCCTTCACTCCGACTGCGCCCAGATCCTCTCCTGTGCGACTACGTCACCCCCCACCCCCCCCGCCCCCTTCCCCACACCAAAAACAAAATAGGGCAGCTCACAGCTTGAAATCACACCCACTCAAAGAGGAAATTCAATTACCCCCCCATCCCCGCCTTCGCCAGCGACGCCAGCACGTCTACTTCTCCCCATACTCCACACATCGCTCTGCAAGGAGCCAACATACTGTCCGAGGCCAGTGTCTCGTCTGGAAACTTAGCCCTCAAGGTAACTCGTGCTCTGGAACTTCGCTCCACAAAATTCAGAGTCGCACCGGCCCAGAATTGGGCACACCAAAAACAATTCACCCCTTCCTTAGGACTAGCGCTCATCCACACACTGACAACCATCACCCAACAGGGAGGTCTCATAAATACAGAGCATGCTAGTCCTATCCATCAAGGACTCTGCACGCCGCTCCAACCCCTGTGGACAACGGATCCTTCACCTCTTTGCCAACTGTTCAAGGGCATGCAGATCTGAGACCTTCCCAAAAGTAAATACTGTACCCCCAGCTTCCAAGACCCGAATACTCCCTCACCTCCTACCAAGGAAGCACTTCTCCAGTATAGCTGATGCCCGTTCCCTTCATACCCTTGATGGCTCTTCACGGATCAACCTCCCCCAAAATCCAACATGAAACACGCTCCCAAACAGGGGGGCACCCTGGTCACCAGTCCCTGACATACACGCCAAGCGGTCTTCCACTTCCCTATTTCCACTCACACATCGGAGGCCGTCTGCGGCAACAATAGACAGATGGCTGCCCCCACAATGTGCTTATCCCAGCCCCTTTACTAATCATGGTCAGTTGGAGGCGGTGGACCTAGGAACAAGTCCTCATCAGGCACCATCCCTACCCACCTTCTGTGCAAGCCACCACTCCCCTACACCCTCCAGTGCTTGCCAGACAAGCATACACCCTAACACTTCACCATACGTGCTCCATCACCTAGCAAAGTTTTCACATGGTTAGACAATACACCCTCACACAGTGCTCACTCACCCCCCCCCCCCCCCCCCCCCCCCCCCCCCCCCCCCCCCCCCCCCCCCCCCCCCACCTTTCATCAAACATTACCAGGTGTTGCTACAAGCACAGCACAAGTTCTCACCTGCACACCACCCCCCCCCCCCCCCCCCCCCACTTACCCCCCCCCCCCCCCCCCCCCCCCTCCCCCCCCCCCCCCCCGCCCCCCCCCTCCCCGCCCTCCCGTCCCCCCGCGCCCCCCCCCCCCCCCCCCCCCCCCCCCCCCCCCCCCCCCCCCCCCCCGACCCCCCCCCCCCCCCCCCACCCCCCCCCCCCCCCCCCCCCCCCCACCCCGCCCCCCCCCCCCCCCCCCCCCCCCCCCCCCACCCCCCTCGCCCCATTTCACCCCCCCCACACTGCCCCACTACCTCATACTGCAGACAACAGTCAACCCAAAAAAAGAACACATCACCCCCCATGGCTCACCTCGGGCATCCACCCCATAGTCCGTGTGGGTACTTTGCTTTCAATGTCCCGCCCCCCCCCCCCACCCCAAGAATCCATAGTCCGTCTCCATCCCTCCAATCCCCCCCACCACACCACGAGCAACCCCCACCCCAATGTCCAACGAATAGCCTCACACAAGGTCTGCTCACCTCCCCTGATCGCCGCCCCAGTGTCCCCATCTACCCTCCCCCCCACGGAATCCCCACGTGCTACCGCCCACAGCGTCGCCTGCAACCCTGCTATAAGTTCCCAACCATCACCACACCCCCATGAACACTCAGTATCCCTCCCTCCATCAGCCTGCCTGGCAATCTCCCTGGTTAGTTCTATCCCCCCCCTACTTCTTTGAGATCCACCCTCTTTTTGCCCCCCAAACAGTCCTCCCCCCTCCGGTCCTTTCTGCGTGACTTCAGTGTCCCTTACACACTCACCTCCCCCCTCCCCCATCCCCGAAAGCAAAACGCTCCTACCCCCCCATAGCTCTCAGCCCAACCTATCACCAATTCGCCACGCTCCCGCGCCCCCCCATGTCCCCCACCTAACAGAGCATCTGCATCCCCCACGTCTGTCCCCACTGCCTACCACGCCCCCATCCCCAGTGAAGCGTCACCGCACCACTGGTCACACTCTAATCCCTCCCCCCCCAAAGCACACCCCCCCCAAACCCCCCCCCACCCTTCCACCCACCCCTCCCAACTGCTCCCCACCTGGTCCCCTTTGTGTGTCCCCAGTGTCCCCACCCCCACAGCTACGCGCAGCCCGCCACATCGTCCGCAGGACACCCCCCTTCCTGTCTCCACAGGGCACGGGAGCACACTCTTCTGTGCAGCAGAATCCGTTCCCAATCCTCGGCACCTTCCTATCACTCCACTCCGCGCCATTGACTGTGCACCATGGCGCCCACTTCCTGGGCCCAACACACCCAATGTGCACTCGCTGATCCCCATCTCCACCCCCGCCCCACAACGGCTGGGGAACCAATTCTCCCCCAATACACCACAGCCACAGAGCCCTCTCGCTCCACCAATCTTTACAGGCTTCTGGCCACCTCTCCTGGGACACTTCTCTCTAGGGCCCTTTGGGCAATTTGGGGCCCCTATCCGAGGAAACTCCAATATTGGGAGCACATCTACTACACACACACATGGGGCTGTTTGCAGGACATTGGCGGCAATCATTGTGGTCCTCTTATTTGGGCACATATTAGCCCCACAGTTGGGGCCCCCACATTATATTGCGGCACCATTCTTGACCGGCATATTGGAGGCACACCTCTTGGCGCACACCCCTTCTATTCTGACGACTGCATCTTGGCGCGCCAATTATTTGGCGGGCCGATTACCCGCCATATGGCGCCATCTAACTTCTGGTGGTCATCCTGGAGCCATCCTTGGGGATGTCGGGAATAGCGGGACTTTGGGAGGGTGAAAGCCAGACTTGGCGTATCATCCTCCTGGATCGGGATTGACGTGCACTGGGAATTGGGATAACCCGAAGGGCTTTGCCGGGCTCGCGCACCTGGGAATGAACTGGCACCTCAGCCGCACCTCCGCCCTGCTCTGGGATGCGAGTGGTGAGCGTTATCTCGTGCACTGTATGACGCTCGGGAGGGACTCTTTCGGATTCGACCGATGGTGGGCTGGTGAGAGACCTCGGCGCAGACAATTGTTGCTCAACCCCGCACCACTGCACAAGCACGACGTGCCTGCTCTGCGCTGACGTAACAGTGGAGGGACAAGCACGTAGCACGCAAACCCCTGTGGATCCCCTCTGCCCTACCCTAAGGCCTCCTCCAATGTGGACATTGATTGCGGCTTCCACCCCTATGCTCTTGACCCTCGTGCTACTTTATGAAGCAGCACAGCATCGAAAAATGAGACATCCCTGTTCCGGTCTGATGTTGTTTCGTGCCCAACGTCACCACGCAGAGTTCACTCCTTGAGCTCTACCCTTAGACACTACACCTGTCTCAGCAAACCCGCGACCCTTGAAGGAATGCCTACGTAAGTGCTAATGGCACTCGCCCACCCACTTTCCGTCAACTGCCTCTCCTGACTGCTCCCCGAGACAAATGGACAATCTAAAGCCTGTTCTGTCTTTGGGGTCTTTTTGCCCCTGAACGAGAAACTCCACAACCAGAACGGCGACCTACTCCGCACCTCGTCGATGCTTAGCTTCTTTAGACCCACCATCCTTCCTCCACAAACCACTATTGTTCATCATTGCGTGGCCGACTCTGCGGGCACTGTCCACCTCATTGGACAGAGGCCCACATCTTGCAAGACACAGCCCGCAACTCTCGTAGAGGAACATACACAACTCGTCCGAATGAAGCTCAACTAGAAAAGAGCTTCGTCAACCACATCACGACCTCCACACCACCACAACTCCCACCGCCATCTCACGTGGCGGTAAAGCCGTTCTTCACCCATTCCTGATAGTCCCTCCCCTAACCCACTCTCATCTGGAGATGCGTTGACGCTCTTACTTCTGTGGTGTGGCCTACCACAGGCTGTGTTCGCATATCGCCTTTACACTCTACAGGAAGTTGTACGATGAAGTTGCAGCATCCTTCCACCCCCCCCTTGGTCCTCTATCCCATGCTCACTGGGCCCAAGTCATATGGGCAACAAGCATGAATCATTCCCCATTAACCTCTGAATTACACCACCATGAAAGCGAGCAATGACTCACCCCTGGCGAGGACATGAACTCGCAAGTAAATTCACCACTCGTGCTACCCACTATAAGGGGGTGGACCCCTGACCCCTCCACCCCTCATTACGAACCACCCACCCAATTTCAACGAACGACCCCCCACCCTACCAACCCCCACCCCAGCAACTACCCCGCGAACCGCGATACCTCTCCCTTCTTGCGAAGATCTGCCTCTCCTCACTCGCGAGTTCCCTCTCAGTGAGCAGCCGAGCACAAAGCAGCTGAATAAGCCCTTTCCATCCAATTCATTCTTCTCGGTGCCTGATAACCGTTTAGTCCTAACTTCCTCCTGTATACTCCAGCCAGATCTCATTTTGCTTTCACTACACCGCAAGCATCTTGGACGGCACCCCCTTCCGATTTCCTCCGCCTCCTGAGCTTTTGGCACAACGAATCCTACCCCCCCCTCATGTCCTCCTCCCCTTTGACCCACATAACAATCCACCACGTTCGCTCTGCAGAAGCACTTGGGTAGGTATGCCAATTGCGCTTCCCTCTTCGCCCACCGCACTTACCTCCCCAGCGAACCACTACAATCGTTCGAATGGTGATGGGGTGGGCACATTCCCAGCCCCACCCCGGGTCTCCCCTACCCTCATGCCAGGCCACTCGTGAACATCTGTACTCTCATCACCCATGTTTTACACACGAGTCGACTCCTGACACGACCTCTAGACGAAAGAGGGTCTGGTAAAACAAAAAAAAAGACTCTTGGTGCATTTTGTTGTGCCCACATGATGTTCTCCACTGCTGTTTACCCAATGCCGCACCCGCCAACTGGCTTCCTTTCTTGACTGGGGAGAGGTTTACGCAAGTGATTTCTTAAATGAAAATACGTTCTGTTGGGTATTTCCTCTCCTCCTCCTCAAACCCTTTCACTTCATACTCCCATCATTGCGACGACAACCGCTTTACTCTTCTTGGATTTAAGCCTAGTCACCTCTTATCAGAATGTACCCAGACATCATATGGCCACCCGCACCCCCCCCGCCTGCCCCTTTCTATCGTCACCAAAGATCATTCCTAAACATCCTTTGCTTAGTGTCTCTCCTCTGTTGGGCCACTCGCACGACTAGAAGCCTCACCTGCTCTGAACATCAGCCTTGGATCGCCATTTCACGTGTCCTCTCTACAGAGACTGTAGCTCACTCCAACTGAGACTGTCATACCGCTCGACCAAATAACCAGTACAGAGTCGGCCCCCCAATTTTTAACACACGGAGCTTGCCACATCTCCTTCTTTTCTATGCCCCAAAGGCTAACCACTGGCATTCCCTACATATGCACCCACCCGGATTGAATCAGCATCCAAAGTGCATAAGACCCCCCCTTCCCCAACAAAAAACAGCGCAAAATGGTGAGAGTTACCCTGCTCAGCGCCATCCCTTTAGTGGCTACCTCCCAAGTCTCCCCTGTAAGCCCTCTTCCCAAGCCTGTGTCATAAGTCACTCCCCCCGTGTAGCCTGGAGTTAACCCCTCTGTTCTCCCATCCCTAGTCGCTGCTCCCCTAGCCCCCATTATGCTCATCCGGCCCCTACATCGACCAGCACCTTTTACTTCTTCCTCCCACCACCCGATTGGCACGTTCACGTCGAGAATAAGGGCATCTGTTTCTTCGTCGCTTCCACCTCTCCTGCTGTCGTGTACCAGGCCCTGACGCTGACAGCTATACGCTGAGTCGCCTCCCTAGCATGTAGCGAGACACACAGCCGCCTGAAGATCGCACTTCCTGCTGTGTCCTAACCCTGAGCCCTTCGCCTGGCTCCCGCCCACCTCCGAGCAAAGAAGCAAGTTTGTGGTGTTTTATTTCTATTTCTCTGTGTTTGGCTACGGACCATTAGAGCGGGCAGGAGGCTGATTGGGATGTGCTGCTTTCCAAATACTGTGCTGTCCTTGGTGTGCGCAGTCGCTTCTGTTTCAAAAATCTGTACTGTGGGTGAAACCCGTTTGCTAGTTACTTGGGGCAGCAGGTTTTCTTTCTCCCGCGGACCCTCCCTGTGCGCTTCTGTACACAGCCATGGTCTTTTGGCTCTTTCTTTCCCTCTCCATTCTTTTGTTTGTGTTTGGTGCTCGCAAGCTATAATGCGCCAATGTGCGCTGGAGTTCGGGGGGACAAACGCCCAAGAAACACTGTGCACGCTTCAAAAGCCCCAACTCTTGTAGAATTGGAAGGTGCCCGTGCTCTGCTGGTGCTGACATGATGTGGCTTTGCAAGGCGCTTTCCACAAGTCCGTCAGATTCGTGCTCATACTCTGCATCCAAAAAGCAAACCCACTGCCCTGTGTTGCGTAGCCTGGAGCTATCATTGCAGGATTGCTGCTGTGTTTTGCAAGGACATTGACCTCGTCATCCCGCTGTGACAATTAAACTCGTGCATCTCTGGCCCTCTTTTACATATGGACAAACTCGAACCACCTGAACTCTCGTGTAGCTCACGAGACACCGACATGTAGAGCACTCTAGTGTGGATTTTACCTACCGACCCCGCCCACTGCACCCAGTTCATCTGTTTCGGCACCTATGTGGCTCCCACTCTCGGCCATGAGTGTAAGCAGCGACCCCTCCCAGAAGTAAGGCACTGAGGCCCAGTTGTTACAAGGCTACACACTCCCACAACGCTGGGTCACCTCCCGACACACCCGCTTCTCTGGTCATCGACACCCCATGCCAGCCTTCTCCACGAATTTTGGCCTGAGATACGAATTCCAACCGCCCTCCCCACCTGACTCTAGAATTTGGTGGTGGCGCGTGATTGGTAATATTCTCTGCCGCCTCCCTTCGACTGACATGCTGTCTTGCCCCCCCCCACCCCCCTCTCTCCTCATGGGGAGCAGCCCTGTTGGCACCTCAGCTGCTTCTCTCAGCCAGCTAGCCCTACCCATTGAGGGCAGAGAGATGGCCACAAGCCACGGCCCCCACCTCCCCAGCTCGTGGCGATTGCGGCCCCCGACGCCCCCCATCCCGACGCCTACCCATCGTATCCCGCAGGATGCCCCCCCGCACCCCTCTGTGTAATAGTTTGAAGCCCTGCAAAAATCGGAGGGGTGCGCGGTGCTGCCCCTGCAGGATGAATTGGCCGAGGCGTCTTGCCTCCACTCGCGTTCCCCCAAAGAGAGTGTCCGTCACCCCTCCACCCGCTTAAAGACCTGCGTCCTCCCACACGTTAAAGGTGAAACAGGAGGGCCTGACTAGTCTTGTCCAGGCACTACACTCCCCTTCCTCAGGAGGAACGACAAGCCCCTCGTAGGTCAGGCCCTGCCCCCACCCCGTAGGAAGCGTTGTTCTGCAATCCCCTGTTCGCCGCCGGAGTCCAGGAAGACTAATATCCCTAGGAACATCATCGCCCTACGGTTGACTCCCCGCCATCCTGACGCGAATGCCCCTCGGGCGGCACGGTGTTAACATGCCACAACTACGCATCCCCCCGCCCACCCCCGCAGGACAGCGCCGGTGCTATTTGCTGTTCCCGTCGCCCTACAGCTGGCCGCGCGAAGGCTTACCACCCACTCTGCGTGCATACCTCCCCCCCCCAAAAACCTAACCAACACACCTCTCTTGTCATGGCGGCGGTCCCTACTCCGGACACCCGGCCTGAGAGGGGCTCCCGCCCCCTGTGTGACTCGGGTCTCACCCTGCTCTATAAACAGGTTCGAGAAAGATCCTAAAACCCGGCCTCAACCTAGAGATAGCCCTCCCCGCGGTGTACGAGCCGCGTCGATGGAGAGCTACACACGGGTGAAAGCCGAGTGCGCAAGCCTTCGGCTGAATTGCCATCTAACCAATCACGCAGCAACCTCGGGCACAAACAAGAGAGTTGGCTTGCAAGTGTCCCATTTGGTCTTGTCATGGAGGCTTTTTGGGAGAAAGCGTGTGGCAGTTGTAAGAGAAGGGGTATTTCTGGAAGAAAAAATGTCCTCGTTTTGGAAGAGAAGGTGAAATTTCCAAGGGAAAAGTGGTATTTCTGGGAGGAAATGAGATAGTTGAGGGAGAAAAGTGGGAAAGGGTGGGAAAGAATGTCTTGTATCGGAGAGCAACGGTGGTCTTTTTGTGTGCCAAGTGGTCTCTTGGGGAGAAAACATGGTAAGTAGGGGAGAAAATGTCCTCTGGAGGAGTGTCAAGTAGTATTTTGGAGAGCAAATGTCAGGTATTTCTCAGCAAAGTGCTGTTTTGGGGAGATAGTAGCATCCTTGGTTGGAAAATGACAGGTGTTTGTGAGAAAGCTGGTATTTTGGGAAAAAGGCCATGTTTAGAAGAAAAAGCAGGAATTTCTGGGGGAATGTATGCCATCTTTGGGAGAAACCTGGTCTATGTGGGAGAAAATGTTGTGTATTTGGGAGAAACCTGGTCTCTCTGGGAGAAAAGGCAATCTTGATGGGAGTAAGTGTGATCCTGAGGAGCGTCAAGTAGTATTCTTGGGATGAAATGGGAGGTATTTCTAAGAGAAGTGGTATTTCTGGGAGAAAATGTCTTGTTTTGGGAGAAAATGTCCTATTTTGGGGGGCAGAAGCAGGTATTTCAGTGACAAAATGCCATCTTGATGAGAGTAAGTGTGATATTGTGGAGTGTATAGCAGCATTTTTGTTAGAAAATGGGAGCTATTTCTTGGATCTGTAGTATTTCTGGGAGATAATGAGCTGTATAGGGGATAAAAATGGTGTATGTGTGATAAAATGCCAGCCCCATTTCTGGGAGAAACTGTCCTCTTGAGGAGTGTAATGTTGTATATAAGGGAGGAAATGGGAAATATTACAAAGAGTCGTGGTATTTCTGGGAGAAAATGTCTGATGTGGGTGGGAGAAGGTCATGTATGCGTGAGAAAGCTGGTGTTTCTGGAGAAAATGCCAGGTATTTGTGTGAAAACAGATGCTTGAGAGGGAAAAGGCCATCTCTTTGGGATCAAAGTGGTATTTCTGGGAGAAAATGCCCCAAATCTGGGAGTAAGTGTCATCAGGAGGCGTGCATGTAGTCGATTTGGGAGGAAATGGAGATATTTCTAAGAGTAGTGGTATTTCTGGGAGCAAATGTCATCTCTGGGGAAGAAAATGTCCTCCTGAGAGAAGAAAACAGGTCTTCCGTCCCAAAACTGTCATCCAATTGGGAGAAAATCTCCTCTCTTGGGGAGAAAAGTGGTCTTTCTGGGGGAAAGTGTCCTCTTCTTGGTTGCAAGTGTCCCATTTGGTCTTGTCATGGAGGCTTTTTGGGAGAAAGCGTGAGGCAGTTGTAGGAGAAGGGGTATTTCTGAAAGAAAAATTATCCTCGTTTTGGAAGAGAAGGTGAAATTTCCCCAGGAAAAGTGGTATTTCTGGAAGCAAATGAGATTGTAGAGGGAGAAATGTGGGAACCGGTGGGAAAGAATGTCTTGTATTGGAGAGCAACGGTGGTCTTTTTGGTGTGCCAAGTGGTCTCTTGGGGAGAAAACATGGTTAAGTAGGGGAGAAAATGTCCTCTGGAGGAATGTCAAGTAGTATTTTGGAGAGCAAATGTCAGGTATTTCTCAGCAAAGTGCTGTTTTGGGGAGATAGTAGCATCCTTGGTTGGAAAATGAGAGGTGTTTGTGAGAAAGCTGGTATTTTGGGGGTGAAGGCCGTGTTTTGAAGAAAAAGCAGGAATTTCTGGGGGAATGTATGCCATCATTGGGAGAAACCTGGTCTATGTGGGAGCAAATGTCGTGTATTTGGGAGAAACCTGGTCTCTCTGGGAGAAAAGGCCTCTTTCATGGGAGTAAGTGTGATCCTGAGGAGCGTCAAGTAGTATTCTTGGGGTGAAATGGGAGATATTTCTAAGAGAAGTGGTATTTCTGGGAGAAAATGTCTTGTTTTGGGAGAAAATGTCCTATTTTGGGGGGGCAGGTGTTTTCTGGGATTTCAAAATGTGACAAAATGCCATCTGGATGGGAGTAAGTGTGATATTGAGGAGGGGAAGTGAGCAAAATTTTTTTTAGAAAATGGGAGCTATTTTTTTGGATCTGTAGTGGTATTTCTGGGAGAAAATGAGCCGTATAGGGGATAAAAAATGGTGTATGTGTGATAAAAAATGCCAGCCCCATGTTCTGGGAAAAAAACTGTCCTCCTTTCTGGGAGAAACTGTCCTCTTGAGGAGTGTAATGTTGTATATAAGGGAGGAAATGGGAAATATTACAAGGAGTCATGGTTTTTCTTCGAGAAAATGTCTGATGTGGGTGGGAGAAGTTCATGTCAGTGCGAGAAAGCTGGTGTTTCTGGGAGAAAATGCCAGGTATTTGTGTGAAAACAGATGCTTGAGAGGGAAAAGGCCATCTCTATGGGATGAAAGTGGTATTTCTGGGAGAAAAGGGGTATTTCTGGGAGAAAAATGCCCCAAATCTGTGAGTAAGTGTCATCAGGAGGCGTGTCATGTATTCGATTTGGGAGGGGAATGGAGGGAGGATTTCTAAGAGTAGTGGTATTTTGGGAGGAAATGTCATCTCTGGGGGAAAATAAAATGTCCTCCTGAGAGAAAAAAAAGGTCTTTCTTACCCAAAATGACAACAAATTGGTAGAAAAAAAACAGGTCTCTCTTGGGGAGAAAAGTGGTCTTTGTGGGAGAAAGTGTCCTCTTCTTGGTTGCAAGTGTCCCATTTGGTCTTGTCATGGAGGCTTTTTGGGAGAAAGCGTGTGGCAGTTGTAAGAGAAGGGGTATTTCTGGGAGAAAAAATATCCTCGTTTTGGAAGAGAAGATGAAATTTCCAAGGGAAAGTGGTATTTCTGGGAGCAAATGAGATTGTAGAGGGAGAAATGTGGGAAAGGGTGGGAAAGAATGTCTTGTATCAGAGAGCAGTGGTGGTCTTTTTGGTGTGCCAAGTGGTCTCTTGGGGAGAAAACATGGTAAGTAGGGGAGAAAATGTCCTCTGGAGGAGTGTCAAGTAGTATTTTGGAGAGCAAATGTCAGGTATTTCTCAGCAAAGTGCTGTTTTGGGAGATAGAAGCATGCTTGGCTGGAAAATGAGAGGTGTTTGTGAGAATGCTGGTATTTTGGGAGAAAAGGCCATGTTTTGAAGAAAAAGCAGGAATTTCTGGGGGAATGTATGCCATCATTGTGGGAAACCTGGTCTATGTGGGAGAAAATGTTGTGTATTTGGGAGAAACCTGGTCTCTCTGGGAGAAAAGGCAATCTTGATGGGAGTAAGTGTGATCCTGAGGAGCGTCAAGTAGTATTCTTGGGATGAAATGGGAGGTATTTCTGTGAGAATTGGTATTTCTGGGAGAAAATGTCTTGTTTTGGGAGAAAATGTCCTATTTTGGGGGGGCAGAAGCTGGTATTTCTGTGACAAAATGCCATCTGGATGGGAGTAAGTGTGATCTTGAGGAGGGTAAAGCTGCATTTTTTTTAGAAAATGGCAGCTATTTTGTTGGAGTAGTGGTATTTTGGGAGAAAATGAGAGAGCTGTTTGGGGAGAAAAAATGGGAGAAATGTCTTATGTGTGATAAAAAAAATGAATGTCAGCCCCATTTCTGGGAGAAAAAATGTCCTGTGTGATAAAATGCCATTTTTTGGGGAGAAACTGTCCTGAGGAGTGTGGGAAAACTGTTGTATATAAGGGGGAAATGTGGAAATATTACAAAGGGAGGAAAAAAATGGTAAAGAGTCGTGTCGTGGTATTTCTGGGAGAAAATGTCTGATGTGGGTGGGAGAAGTCATGTATGTGTGAGAAAGCTGGTGTTTCTGGGGAAAAAAATGCCAGGTATTTGTGTGAAAAAGAGATGCTTGAGAGGGAAAAGGATTTGGAGAAAGAATCTTTTTGGGAAAAAGTGGTATCTCTGGGGGAGGAAAAGTGAAAATGGGGAGAAAAAAAAATGGAGTAAAAAGTGTCATCAGGAGGTCGTGTCATGGAGTGTCATTTGGGAGGGAAATGGAGTGTTTTAGAGAGTGGGTATTTTTTCTGGGAGAAATGTCGTCTGGGAGAAAAAATGTCCTCTGGGAGAAGAAAAGAGAAAAAAGGTTTTTCTTCCCCAAAATGACATCCAATTGGGAGAAAAAAAAAAAAAAATCTCTTGGGAGAAAAAACGGGTGGGAAAAAATCTTTCTGGGAGAAAAATGTCTCTCTCTTCTTGGGAGAAAGTGTCAAGTGTCCCATTTGGTCTGTCATTTGTCATGGGCTTTTTGGGGAGAAAGCGTGGAAAGCGGCAGTTGTAAGAAAGGGGTATTTCTGGGAGAAAAAATATCCTCGTTTTGGAAGAGAAGAGAATGAAATTTCCAAGGGAAAGTGGTATTTCTGGGAGCAAATGAGATAGAGGGAGAGGGAGAATGTGGGAAAGGGGTGGGAAAGAATGTCTTGTATCGGAGAGCAACTGTGGTCTTTTTTTTGTGCCAAGTGGTGGTCTTGGGGAGAAAAGAAAAATGTCATGGTAAGTAGGGGGAAAAATGTCCTCTGGTGGAGGAGTGTCAAGTAGTATTTTGGAGAGGAAAATGTCAGGTAGAAAAATTTCTCAGGAAAAATGCTGTTTTGGGAGATGGGAGAAGCATGCTTGGTTGGAAAATGAAGGTGTTTGTGTGAAATGGGTGAGAAAGCTGGTTTTTGGGGGAAAAAGGCCATGTTTTGAAGGGAAAAAAAAAGCAGGAATTTTGGGGAATGTATGCCATCATTGGGGGGGGAAAAATGCCCCATGGGGGAAGAAATGTGTGGGAGAAAATGTCGTGTATTTGGGAGAAACCTGGTCTATGTGGGAGAAAAGGCCAATTTGATGGGAGTGAACAAAACAGGTCTTTCTTCCCCAAAATGACATCCAATTGGGAGAAAATCTCCTCTCTTGGGGAGAAAAGTGGTCTTTCTGGGAGAAAGTGTCCTCTTCTTGGTTGCAAGTGTCCCATTTGGTCTTGTCATGGAGGCTTTTGGGGAGAAAGCGTGTGGCAGCTGTAAGAGAAGGGGTATTTCTGGGAGAAAAAATATCCTCGTTTTGGAAGAGAAGGTGAAATTTCCCAGGGAGAAGTGGTATTTCTGGGAGCAAATGAGATAGTTGAGGGAGAAAAGTGGGAAAGGGTGGGAAAGAATGTCTTGTATCGGAGAGCAACGGTGGTCTTGTTGGTGTGCCAAGTGGTCTCCTGGGGAGAAAACATGGTAAGTAGGGGAGAAAATGTCCTCTGGAGGAGGAGGAAAATGTCAAGTAGTATTTAGTATTTTGGAGAGCAAATGTCAGGTAGGTATTTCTCAGCAAAGTGCTGTTTTGGGGAGATAGTCGCATCCTTGGTTGGAAAATGACAGGTGTTTGTGAGAAAGCTGGTAAAGCTGGTATTTGGGGGGAAAAAAGCCGTGTTTTTTTGAGAAAAAAGCAGGAATTTCTGGGGGAATGTATGCCATCTTTGGGAGGAAAACCTCTATGTGGGAGAAAATGTGGTGTATTTGGGAGAAAAAATGGTCTCTCTGGGAGAAAAAAGGCCTCTTTGGGGGAGTAAAAGTGATCCTGAGGAGCGTCAGAGAGTAAGTAGTCTTGGGATGAGAAAATGGGAGGTATTTCTTTCTAAGAGAAGTGGTATTTCTGGGAGAAAATGTCTTGTTTTGGGAGAAAAAATGTCCTGTCTTTTTTGGGGAAAAGCTGGTATTTTCTGTGACAAAATGCCATCTGGGGGGGAGTAAGTGTGATGCCATCTGAGGAGAAGTGTGATTGAATGTGGAGCAGCATTTTTTTTTTTGGAAAAAATGAGAGCTTTTTTCTGGATCTGTAGTATTTCTGGGAGAAAATGAGCTGTATAGGGGATAAAAAAAAAAAATGTATGTGTGATAAAATGCCAGCCCCATTTCTGGGAGAAACTGTCCTCTTGAGGAGTGTAATGTTGTATATAAGGGAGGAAATGGGAAATATTACAAAGAGTCGTGGTATTTCTGGGAGAAAATGTCTGATGTGGGTGGGAGAAGGTCATGTATGTGTGAGAAAGCTGTTTTTTTTGGGGAGAAAATGCCAGGTATTTGTGTGAAAACAGATGCTTGAGAGGGAAAAGGCCATCTCTTTGGGATAAAAAAGTGTCCTATGGAGGGAAAAACAGTGGTTTTTTACAGAAAAATGGGAGAAAATGGTCTCTGGGGAGGAAAAGTGTCTTTCTGGGAAAAGTGTCCTCTCTTGGAAAGTGTCCCAGGTCTTGTCATGGAGGAGAAATTTGGGAGAAAGCGTGAGGCAGTTTTCTAAGAGTAGTGGGTATTTCTGGGAGAAAATGTCGTCTTTTGGAAGAGAAGGTGAAATGTCCTCCTGTATTTCTGGGAGAAATGTCAGTCCTTTTGGGGGAGAAAATGGTCCTGGGGAGAAAAGAAAAAGAGTCTCTTTCCCCAAAATTCCCCTCTTTGAAAAATCCAAATTGGGGGAGAAAATCTCCTCTCTTGGGAGGGAAAGTCAAGTCTTTTTTGGGAGAAAGTGTCTCTGCTCTCTTTTGGGTTGCAAGTGTCCCATTTGGTCTTGTCATGGAGGCTTTTTGGGAGAAAGCGGTGTTTTTGGGAAAAGTTGTAAGTAGAAGGGGTATTTCTGGGAGAAAAATATCCTCGTTTTGGAAGAGAAGGTGAAATTTCCCAAGGGAAAAGTGGTATTTCTGGGAGAAAAGATTTTGGGAGAAAAAAGGGGAAAAAGGGTGGGAAAGAATGTCTTGTATTGGAGAGCAAAAGGTCTTTTTGGGGAAAAGTGGAGGTGTTGGGGGAAAAACATGGTAAGTGGGAGAAAATGTCTCTGGAGGAAAATGTCAAGTGTATTTTTGGAGAAAATGTCAGGTATGTCTCTGTGGGGGAAAAGTCTTGGTTTTCTGTGAAAATGCTCTTTGGGAGTGGTTTTTGGGGGGAAAAGGGGGGAGGTAAATGTCTTTGGGAGAGTGGTCTTTGTGGGAGAAAATGTGTGTTTTGGGAGAAAAATGTATTTTGGAGAAAAGTGCAATTGTCAGAGTGTCCTGAGAAAGCAAGTGTTTTTGGGAGAAATGGGAAGTGCTGTTTTGGGAGATAGTCCTGGATGGGGGGAAAATGGAAAATTGGGAAAATGAGAGGTGTTGTGAGTGTGTTTGGGAGAAAGCTGGTATTTTGGGGGGGAAAATTTTTGGGCCGTGTTTTGAAGAAAAAAAGTTTTGGGAGGAAAATTTGGGGGAAAAAAAATGCCATCTTTTGGGGAAATGGATGGTTTGGAAAAAATGTCCATGTGGGAAAATGGGTGTGGAAAAGCTGGTTTTGGGAGAAAATGCCAGGGAGTGTGTGGAGAAAATGTGTGTGGGGGAAAAGTCCATGGTCTATGTGGGAGAAAAGTGGTATTTGGGAGAAAATGTCCCCAAAAGCTGGGATTTCTGGGAGAAATGGCATGTTGTCATTTGGGATTTGGGAGGAAATGGAGATATTTCTAAGAGTAGTGGTATTTCTGGGAGAAAATGTCATCTTGGGGAAAGAAAAAAATGTCCTCCTGGAGAAAAAAAAAAGGTCTTTTCCCCCCAAAAAATCCAAAATTCATCTCTTGGGAGAAAAATCTCCTCTCTTGGGGGAAGAAAACAGGTCTTTCTTCCCCAAAATGACATCCAATTGGGAGAAAATCTCCTCTCTTGGGGAGAAAAGTGGTCTTTCTGGGAGAAAGTGTCCTCTTCTTGGTTGCAAGTGTCCCATTTGGTCTTGTCATGGAGGCTTTTTGGGAGAAAGCGTGAGGCAGTTGTAAGAGAAGGGGTATTTCTGGGAGAAAAAATATCCTCGTTTTGGAAGAGAAGGTGAAATTTCCAAGGGAAAAGTGGTATTTCTGGGAGCAAATGAGATAGTTGAGGGAGAAAAGTGGGAAAGGGTGGGAAAGAATGTCTTGTATTGGAGAGCAACGGTGGTCTTTTTGGTGTGCCAAGTGGTCTCTTGGGGAGAAAACATGGTAAGTAGGGGAGAAAATGTCCTCTGGAGGAATGTCAAGTAGTATTTTGGAGAGCAAATGTCAGGTATTTCTCAGCAAAGTGCTGTTTTGGGGAGATAGTAGCATCCTTGGTTGGAAAATGACAGGTGTTTGTGAGAAAGCTGGTATTTTGGGGGAAAAGGCCGTGTTTTGAAGAGTAAGCAGGAATTTCTGGGGGAATGTATGCCATCTGTGGGAGAAACCTGGTCTTTGTGGGAGAAAGTGTCATGTATTTGGGAGAAACCTGGTCTCTCTGGGAGAAAAGGCCTCTTTCATGGGAGTAAGTGTGATCCTGAGGAGCGTCAAGTAGTATTCTTGGGGTGAAATGGGAGGTATTTCTAAGAGAAGTGGTATTTCTGGGAGAAAATGTCTTGTTTTGGGAGAAAATGTCCTATTTTGGGGGGGCAGAAGCTGGTATTTCTGTGACAAAATGCCATCTGGATGGGAGTAAGTGTGATCTTGAGGAGGGTAAAGCTGCATTTTTTTTAGAAAATGGCAGCTATTTCTTAGAGTAGTGGTATTTCTGGGAGAAAATGAGCTGTATAGGGGATAAAAATGGTGTATGTGTGATAAAATGCCAGCCCCATTTCTGGGAGAAACTGTCCTCTTGAGGAGTGTAATGTTGTATATAAGGGAGGAAATGGGAAATATTACAAAGAGTCGTGGTATTTCTTGGAGAAAATGTCTGATGTGGGTGGGAGAAGTTCATGTGGTGTGGGAGAAAATGTCTGTGTTTGGGGAAAAGCTGGTGTTTCTGGGAGAAAATGCCAGGTATTTGTGTGAAAACAGATGCTTGAGAGGGAAAAGGCCATCTCTTTGGGATCAAAGTGGTATTTCTGGGAGAAAATGCCCCAAATCTGGGAGTAAGTGTCATCAGGAGGCGTGTCGTGGAGTAGATTTGGGAGGAGATTTGGGAGGGGATATTTCTAGATATTTTTTTAAGAGATATTTCCCAAGAGTAGCGTATTTCTGGGAGCAAATGTCGTCTTTGGGGAAGAAAATGTCCTCTGAGAGAAGAAAAAACAGGTCTTTCTTTTTCAGAAAATGACATCCAATTGGGAGAAAAAAATCCTTCTGTTTTGAAAAATGTTGTCTATTTGCGAGGTGTCTGGTATTTGGGGAAAAAATGCTGTATTTGTATAAGTAAGACTGCACTGGGTAAGGGACCTAAAGGAAAAAGGCCGACCAAAATGCTCTTGTTAGGGCTTTTTTGAAGCCAGGAGAAGCTCTATGCCAGTGCTGGTGCTGGCAGCAGCTGGCAGCTGGTGGGAGGACTGCTGAGGCAGCAGGTTGGAGTCAGCACTGCTCCCTCTTATCTGTGAGATTAAGCTTGAGCCTTTTCTGCGAGGCTTAAAGCAGCCCAGCTAAGGTGCCTGGTGAGAAGAGGTGAGAAGAGGCGAGCAAAGGGTGCTACTGCCCACCGATAACAGGGAGGGCAGTCAGAGGGTGAGCGCAGCCCACACTGCCCACGGCTGCAGCAGTAGGTGTGGGAGGTGGGTCTTGTGGCAGGACACGTCAGTGTTCTTGAAGGGACTTGGGATTATTCCGAAGGCTAGTAGGGGAATCCCCTGGGCTTCCCTCTTCAAGAGTAAAGGGGTCCAAGACGGCTGGTGGCTCTTCGGGAAGGAAGTCTTCAAGGCGCAGGAGCTGGCTGTCCCCCTGAGCAGCAAAATGAGCCGGCGGGGAGGGAAGAAGACCGGCGGGGATGGATGAACAGGGAGCGATTCTTGAGGCTCCGTGAGAAGAAGAGAATCTACGTCCAGTGGAAGAAGGGACGGGTGACTCCGAAAGAGAAGTTGCTGGGATGTGTGGAGGGAAAATCCGAAAGGCCCAGCTTGAACTCAGCCTGGCCGCTGGGCTTAAAAGGAACAAGGAGCCCTTTTACAAAGACATCAACGGTATGAACCCCCCCTGGAGCGGGTTCAAAGAAGGGTGCCAAAACTGGTGAGGGGTCTGGAGCACAGACCTGACGAGGAGCGGCTGAAGGAGCTGGGATTGTTCAGTCTGGACAAGAGGAGGCTCAGAAACACCTTCTTGTTCTCTCTAACTCCCTGAAGGGAGGTTGTAGTGAGCTGGGCTTCGGCCTCTTCCCTCGTGTCACTAGTGCCGAAAAAATGACGTCATATCCCCGAGATAGCAGTGCTCTCCCAAATGCATGATATTTTCTTCCAGAAAGATCACTTCTCAATCCAAAATATGGCCATTTGTTCCAAAAATACGATGTCTTCTCCCCGAAATACAAGCATTCTCCAAAATAGATGACACTTTCTCCCAGAAATGCCAGCTTTGTCAAAGATGCATGAACTTTTCTTCCAAAGACATGATATTTTCTCCCAGAAATATCAGTTTCCTTTTTCTCCAAAAAATACAACACTCCAATACCAAATATCTCATGTTCAGCCAAAATCGATCAAACGATTTTCTGACAGAAAAAAACAGCTTTCTTCCAAAAATATGGCATTGTCTCAACAAAAGACCACCATTCTCCCACAGAGATGGCATTTCATCCCACAAATACTACTTCACACTCCACACCATGATACTTTCCATCAAGAATATGGCATTGGACCACAGAAAGACCAGCTTTCTGCCTAAGAGATGACATTTTCTCCCAGAAAGACCACTTTTCTCCCAGAAATACAGCAACTTTTCTGCCAGAAACACCATGCTCATCCCCTCCACATGTTGTTTTCACCCCAAATACTAGGACCTTTCCTCTCACTACTCCCTGCTTTCTCAAAACTAGATGCTCTTCTCTCCCAGAAATACTAGCATTCTCTCCAAGATGGGACCTTTTCGATCCAAAGATGGCAGTCTCCCAGAAATAGCACTTCTCTTCATCAGAACTGACATTTTCTCCAAAAAATACTACTTTCAACTGTTTCAGGTGACATTTTCAGCCAAACATAGGATAAATTCTCCCCAAAGTACCACTTTTCTCTCATGTCGATTGCATTTTCTCCCAGAAATACCACAGTGCAACCCGAAAGACCACATTTCCCTCCAGAAATACACTATTTTTGCCCAGAAAGACCAGCCTTCTCCCAAAAGAGAGGACATTTTCCACCAGAAAGACCACTTTTCAATCCTTCCTATTGCTGTTTCCTCCAAAAAGAGATTTCCTTCCAGACATACCAGCATTCCCTCAAAGAGAGGACATTTTCCCCCGAAAATACCATCTTTTCTCCCAGAAATACCAGCGTTCTTAGAAATACTTCACATTTCCTCCCAATTACACTACTTCACCCTCCTAACAATCAGACGGCCGTTGCATCTCCCAAATGTGTTTCTGCCAGAAATACCAGTTGTCTCTTAAATATATGAAGCTTTCTTCATATACAATCCTCAAGATGACATTTTCTCCAAAAAGAGGACATTTTCTCCCAGAAATACCTGGACTCTTCGGAATATTTCCCA
Organism: Crossoptilon crossoptilon; assembly: GCA_036346035.1. Lineage (NCBI taxonomy): Eukaryota > Metazoa > Chordata > Aves > Galliformes > Phasianidae > Crossoptilon > Crossoptilon crossoptilon. The sequence goes on along the minus strand of JARXNR010000139.1, from coordinate 9,296 downwards.
TTTCCTCCCTAATATACAACATTACACTCCTCAAGAGGACAGTTTCTCACAGAAATGTGGCATTTCATCACAGATAGACCATTTTTATCCCCAATAGAGCTCATTTCTCCCAGAAATACCACTACTCCAAGAAATAGCTCCCATTTTCTAAGAAAAATCTCTAAGAAAAGCTGCGTTACACTCCTCAAGATCACACTTACTCCCATCCAGATGGCATTTTGTCACAGAAATACCAGCTTCTGCCCCCCCAAATAGGACATTTTCTCCCAAAACAGGACATTTTCTCCCAGAAATACCACTTCTCTTCGAAATACCTCCCATTTCAACCCAAGAATACAACTTGACGCTCCTCAGGATCACACTCACTCCAATCTAAATGGCCTTTTCTCCCAGATACACCAGTTTCCTCCCAAATACACAACATTTTCTCCCACCAACACCCGTTTTCTCCCAACGATGGCATACATTCCCCAGGAATTCCTGCTTACTCTTCAAAATACGGTCTTTTTTCCCAAAATACCAGCTTTCTCACAAACACCTGTCATTTTCCAACCAAGCATGCTACTATCTCCCCAAAACAGCACTTTGCTGAGAAATTCCTGACATTTGCTCTCCAAAATACTACTTGACACTCCTCCAGAGGACATTTTCTCCCCTACTTACCATGTTTTCTCCCCAAGAGACCATTTGGCACACCAAAAAGACCACCGTTGCTCTCCGATACAAGACATTCTTTCCCACCCTTTCCCACTTTTCTCCCTCAACTATCTCATTTGCTCCCAGAAATACCACTTTTCCTTGTGAAATTTCACCCTCTCTTCCAAAACGAGGATATTTTTTCTCCCAGAAGCAGCCCTTCTCTTACAACTGCCACACGCTTTCTCCCAAAAAGCCTCCATGACAAGACCAAATGGGACACTTGCAACCAAGAAGAGGACACTTTCTCCCAGAAAGACCACTTTTCTCACCAAGAGAGGAGATTTTCTTCCAATTGGATGTCATTTTTCCTTCAAGAAAGACCCCATGTTTTCTTTTCTCAGAAAGACCAGTGGACATTTTCTTCCATTTTCTTCCCCAAAGATGACATTTGCTCCCAGAAATACCGCTACTCTTAGAAATACCTCCATTTCCTCCCAAATCGACTACATGGGACGCCTCCTAAAGACACTTACTCCCATCAAAGGGGTCCTTTCCCAGATAGACCAGGTTTCTCCCAAATACACGACATAATCTCCCACATAGACCAGGTTTCTCCCAACGATGGCATACATTCCCCCCAGAAATTCCTGCTTTTTCTTCAAAATACGGCCTTTTTTCCCAAAATACCAGCTTTCTCACAAGCACCTGTCATTTTCCAACCAAGGATGCTACTATCTCCCCAAAACAGCACTTTGCTGAGAAATACCTGACATTTGCTCTCCAAAATACTACTTGACATTCCTCCAGAGGACATTTTCTCCCCTACTTACCATGTTTTCTCCCCAAGAGACCACTTGGCACACAAAAAGACCACCGTTGCTCTCCAATACAAGACATTCTTTCCCACCCTTTCCCACTTTTCTCCCTCAACTATCTCATTTGCTCCCAGAAATACCACTTTTCCCTTGGGAAATTTCACCTTCTCTTGCAAAACGAGGATATTTCCTCTGAGAAATACCCCTTCTCTTACAACTGCCTCACGCTTTCTCCCAAAAAGCCTCCATGACAAGACCAAATGGGACACTTGCAACCAAGAAGAGGACACTTTCTCCCAGAAAGACTCTTTCCTCCCCAAGAGAGGACATTTTCTGCAAATTGGTTGACATTTTCTGTAAGAAAGACCTGTTTTCCTCCCTCCATAGGATACTTTCATCCCAAAGAGATGGCCTTTTCCCTCTCAAGCATCTGTTTTCACACAAATACCTGGCATTTTCTCCCAGAAACACCAGCTTTCTCACACATACATGAACTTCTCCCACCCACATCAGACATTTTCTCCAAGAAATACCACGACTCTTTGTAATATTTCCCATTTCCTCCCTTATATACAACATTACACTCCTCAAGAGGACAGTTTCTCCCAGAAATGTGGCTGGCATTTTATCACACATACACCATTTTTATCCCCTATACAGCTCATTTTCTCCCAGAAATACCACTACTCCAAGAAATAGCTCCCATTTTCTAACAAAAATGCTGCGTTACTCTCCCCAGGATCACACTTACTCCCATCCAGATGGCATTTTGTCTCTGAAATACCAGCTTCTGCCCCCCAAAATAGGACATTTTCTCTTAAAACAAGACATTTTCTCCCAGAAATACCACTTCTCTCAGAAATACCTCCCATTTCATCCCAAGAATACTACTTGACACTCCTCAGGATCACACTTACTCCCATCAAGATGGTCTTTTCTCCCACATAGACCAGGTTTCTCCCAAATACACGACACTTTCTCCCACATAGACCAGGTTTCTCCCAAAGATGGCATACGTTCCCCCAGAAATTTCTGCTTACTCTTCAAAACACGGCCTTTTTCCCAAAATACCAGCTTTCTCACAAACACCTGTCATTTTCCAACCAAGCATGCTACTATCTCCCCAAAACAGCACTTGGGTGGGAAATACCTGACATTTGCTCTCCAAAATACTACTTGACATTCCTCCAGAGGACATTTTCTCCCCTACTTAACCATGTTTTCTCCCCAAGAGACCACTTGGCACACCAAAAAGACCACCGTTGCTCCCCAATACAAGACGTTCTTTCCCACCCTTTTCCACTTTTTTCTCTCATCTCTGTCATTTGCTTCCTGAAGTTCCAGCGTTCTCCACATTTGATGACATTTTCTATCTGAGATGCCTGTTTTTCACCCAGAGGTTGGCATTTTCTTCCTAAAAGAACACATTAGCTCCCAGAAATACCAGCTTTCTCCAATCCAATGATATTAGCTCCCAGAAAGGCTGCTTTTTGCCCAAACACATGATCTATTCCACCACTACTATCGTAATTTAATCCTAAAGAATACATTTGCTACCAGACCTATGACATTTCCTCTCAGAAATACCACCTTTCTCCCAAATACGTGGCTTTTCCTCCCACAAGTCCTACTTGGCCATCCGAAGGAGGACATTTCCTCCCCAAAGAAGGAGACTTACCCCCTGAAAAACCAGCTTTCTCCCCTAATAGATAACGTTTTCTTCCAGAAATACAGCTTTTCTTAGATATGCTTCACGATTCATCCACAAAATACTATATGGCAATGCCAAAGGTGACTTTTTCCAACAAAAATGCCATCTTTTCTCCCACAGATATCACCATTCTCCCAAACAGATGACATTTTCTCCCACAAGTACTACTTCACACTCCACAGGATGATACTTGCCATCACACTTTTCTAGACTTCATAGCACAGTTTCCTCCCAAATTAGATTTCCTTCCAGACATACCAGCATTCCCCGAAATAGAGGACATTTTCCCCCGCAAATACCATCTTTTCTCCCAGAGATGCCAGCTTTCTTTGAAATACTTCCCATTTCCTCCCCATTAGTCTATATGGCACTTATTCATGCCCAATCCTACGGCTTTTTATCACACAAGTTGCATTTTTGTCCCAAATATATGACATATAATGACAGCGATACCATTTTTCTCCCATGTTTGTGACATTTTCTGCCAGAAATACCAGTTCTCTCTTCAATGTGGGACGTTTCCTTCCTGAAATATTAGCTTTGCCACCAATACATCATCTCTCCCTCCCTCAATCAAAAGATGAGACTGTTTCCAGGGAATACCAGCTTTCTTGAAAATACCTCATACTTTCTCCAAGAAGTTCCTTAGTATAATCCTCAAGATGACGCTTTCACCCAAAACTAGGAGATTTTCTCTCCGAAATGCATGCTTCTCCCTCCATGAACGGCATCTTCTCCCCAAATTAGGACATTCTCTCCCAGAAATACCACATTTCTCCAATCCAATGACATGATCGCCCGGAAATACAGCCTTTCGCCAAATCGATGACATTTTCCACTAGAAGTGTCCCATTTCCCCCAAATACATGACATTTTCTCCCCACAAAAGGAGATTTCATTTATTCATGGAAAACCATCATTCTCCCAAAAAGATGACATTTTCTACCAGAAATACCAGAAAAAGGTTTTCTTAAACATACGTCCTGGTTTTTGGGTGGTTCTCCGTTTCCACAATTCTGAAGCCTGTGACGAAAATGTATATAGATAGGAAAAGCTTCTCTACTAAGACATTTCTTGCATTCTGGGATGAAAAAGAGAAAAATGGAGAGCATTTCCTAATAAGGCAACTGAATATTCGGGAACCTGCAGACGTGGTGCTCTCACGGAGAACGTTATAGAAAGTGGAGAGCGATCGACTCTTGCCTGCGGACAAAAAAACCCCTGTTCGGAGGAAAAGCATTCGGCTGAATTCGCAGGTTCTCGGCATCGCAATTCCGCTATTTCGCTCTCGTGGGTTGAAAGCGGCAGTCGTGCTGTACCGCTCCGGAGAGTTTGCAGTTGCTGGCCGGTCAATCGCGGTTCTCCCCGAATGCCGCTTTCAGCCTTCAGCAGCGGTCTCGTTTCTCTCGCATGCCGGGAAAGAGCGACTTCAGCCGGATGCTTTTCTCCGACGAGCGGCTTCTTCTGCGCACATCGCAATGGAGCGGTTCTGACTTCTCCATGTGTCCATGCATTCTGCGCTACGCTTCTCTGTCATTCTTATCCCTTTATTCCTAGCGACATTTCGTTTTTGAGTGTTTGTCCGATGCTACACTTCAGCATTCTATGACGAAAAGAGAAGAAGTGAAAAGCCCCACTAGTAAGGCAGCTAGGAGTTCGTGGAGCGGCGCACGTTGTGCTTTCAGGGAGCACGTTACAGAAAGTCGAGAGTTGTGGATTCTTTCCTGCGGAGAAAAAAAACCCCTGTTTTCAGGCAATGCAGTATGCCGAATTCGCACGTTCTCAGCATAGGAAAACCGCTACTTCGCTCTCGGGGGTCGAAAGCGGCACTCGTGCTGAACGCGCTCCGGAGAGTTTGCAGTTGCTGGCCGGTCAATCGCGGTTCTCACCGAATGCCGCTTTCAGCCTTCAGCAGCGGTCTCGTTTCTCTCGCATGCCGGGAAAGAGCGACTTCAGCCGGATGCTTTTCTCCGACGAGCGGCTTCTTCTGCGCACATTGCAATGGAGCGGTTCTGAGTTCTCCTTGTGTCCATGCATTCTGCACTACGCTTCTCTGTCATTCTTATCCCTTTATTCCAGCGACATTTCGTTGTTGAGTGTTTGTCCGATGCTACACTTCAGCATTCTATGACGAAAAGAGAAGAAGTGAAAAGCCCCACTAATAAGGCAGCTAGGAGTTCGAGGAGCGACACACGCTGTGTTCTCAGGGAGCACGTTATAGAAAGTCGGATGCCGTTCTTTCTGTACTGCGAAGAAAAAAGCCCCTGCTTGCAGGCAGTGCGGAAGCCTGACGTCGCGCATTCTCGGCAACCGAGAAAAACGAGATTGCTGCTGAAGGCAGAAAGCGGCACTCGCGCTGAACCGCTGCGGAGAGTTTGAGTTGCTGGAAACTGCTACATGCTCGCTTTGTGTACAGGAAGTGCATATATCTTTCTTTCCACTGACAGTTGGCATTCGTAAGGAATACGACCTTACAATCCCAAATACCAAATTACTCAGAAATATCACATTGTCATCGAGAAATACCAGTCTCATTCAACGAATTGGAGCTTTTCACCAAGAAAAAACACATTTCACATCAGAAATACCAGCATTCTGCAAAAAAAAGGGGATATTTTCAAACGAATATCACTTTTTTCCCTAATATATGAAAACTTTCTCCGGAAATAACAATTTTCCGAACTCTTTTGAAAGGAAAGGATCACAAATCTGTGAAAAACGTGGAATGTCTGAAAGAAAACGCCACACCAAGGGGAAAAATATATTATCTGTGAGAAAAATGACAAATATTTCACCTAAAAATGGTGTATGTGAGGGAAATTGTCAGTTTTTTTATATTTTCGAGAAATAAAGCAGCGTATCTAGAGAAAACTTGAGCATCTGTAAGAAACCTTCCAATTAGGGGAAAAAATATCATATTCCAGAAAAAGAAATCATATTTCCGACTAGAATACAGTATTTCTGAAAGAAAATGCCACATTTTTATGGGAAAATAACAGAAAGGAAAAGAAAGGAATTTCTCGGAAAACTGCTGTTTCGGGGAGATAGTAGCATCCTTGGTTGGAAAATGACAGGTGTTTGTGAGAAAGCTGGTATTCTGGGGAAAAAGACCGTTTTTTGAAGAAAAAGCAGGAATTTCTGGGGGAATGTATGCCATCTTTGGGAGAAACCTGGTCTTCGTGGGAGATTATGTCGTGTATTTGGGAGAAACCTGGTCTATGTGGGAGAAATGGCCATCTTGATGGGAGTGAGTGTGATCCTGAGGAGCGTCAAATAGTATTCTTGGGATGAAATGGGAGGTATTTCTAAGAGAAGTGGTATTTCTGGGAGAAAATGTCTTGTTTTGGGAGAAAATGTCCTATTTTGGGGGGCAGAAGCTGGTATTTCTGTGACAAAATGCCATCTGGATGGGAGTGTGAAATTGAGGAGTGTAAAGCAGCATTTTTGTTAGAAAATGGGAGCCATTTCTTGGAGTAGTGGTATTTCTGGGAGAAAATGAGCTATATAGGGGATAAAAATGGTGTATGTGTGATAAAATGCCAGCCACATTTCTGGGAGAAACTGTCCTCGTGAGGAGTGTAATGTTGTATATAAGGGAGGAAATGGGAAATATTACAAAGAGTCATGGTTTTTCTTGGAGAAAATGTCTGATGTGGGGGGGAGAAGGTCATGTATGTGTGCGAAAGCTGGTGTTTCTGGGAGAAAATGCCAGGTATTTGTGAGAAAAGAGATGCTTGAGAGGGAAAAGGCCATCTCTTTGGGATGAAAGTGTCCTCTGGAGGGAAGAAAACAGGTCTTTCTTACAGAAGATGTCATCCAATTGGGAGAAAATCTCCTCTCTTGGGGAGAAAAGTGGTCTTTCTGGGAGAAAGTGTCCTCTTCTTGGTTGCAAGTGTCCCATTTGGTCTTGTCATGGAGGCTTTTTGGGAGAAAGCGTGTGGTAGCTGTAAGAGAAGGGGTATTTCTGGGAGAAAAACTATCCTCGTTTTGGAAGAGAAGGTGAAATTTCCACAGGAAAAGTGGTATTTCTGGGAGCAAATGAGATAGTTGAGGGAGAAAAGTGGGAAAGGGTGGGAAAGAATGTCTTGTATCGGAGAGCAACGGTGGTCTTTTTGGTGTGCCAAATGGTCTCTTGGGGAGAAAACATGGTAAGTAGGGGAGAAAATGTCCTCTGGAGGAGTGTCAAGTAGTATTTTGGAGAGCAAATGTCAGGAATTTCTCAGCAAAGTGCTGTTTTGGGGAGATAGTAGCATCCTTGGTTGGAAAATGACAGGTGTTTGTGAGAAAGCTGGTATTCTGGGGAAAAAGACCGTATTTTGAAGAAAAAGTAGGAATTTCCGGGGGAATGTATGCCATCTTTGGGAGAAACCTGGTCTATGTGGGAGAAAATATTGAGTATTTGGGAGAGAACTGGTGTCTCTGGGAGAAGAGGAGCCAAATCTGGGAGTAAGTGTCATCAGGAGGCGTGCCATGTAGTCGATTTGGAAGGAAATGGAGATATTTCTAAGAGTAGCGGAATTTCTGGGAGCAAATGTCGTCTTTGGGGAAGAAAATGTCCTCCTGAGAAAAGAAAACAGGTCTTTCTTCCCCAAAATGACATCCAATTGGGAGAAAATGTCCTCTCTTGGGTAGAAAAGTGGTCTATCTGGCGGAAAGTGTACTCTTCTTGGTTGCGAGTGTCCCATTTGTTCTTGTCATGGAGGCTTTTTGGAAGAAAGCGTGTGGCAGTTGTAAGAGAAGGGGTATTTCTGGGAGAAAAACTATCCTCGTTTTGGAAGAGAAGGTGAAATTTCCCAAGGAAAAGTGGTATTTCTGGGAGCAAATGAGATTGTAGAGGGAGAAAAGTGGGAAAGGGTGGGAAAGAATGTCTTGTATTGGAGAGCAACGGTGGTCTTTTTGGTGTGCCAAGTGGTCTCTTGGGGAGAAAACATGGTAAGTAGGGGAGAAAATGTCCTCTGGAGGAGTGTCAAGTAGTATTTTGGAGAGCAAATGTCAGGTATTTCTCAGCAAAGCGCTGTTTTGTGGAGATAGTAGCATCCTTGGTTGGAAAATGACAGGTGTTTGCGAGATAGCTGGTATTTTGGGAAAAAAGGCCATGTTTTGAAGAAAAAGCAGGAATTTCTGGGGGAATGTATGCCATCTTTGTGAGAAACCTGGTCTATGTGGGAGAAAAGGCCCCTTTGATGGGAGTAAGTGTGATCCTGAGGAGCGTCAAGTAGTATTCTTGGGATGAAATGGGAGGTATTTCTAAGAGTAGCGGAATTTCTGGGAGCAAATGTCGTCTTTGGGGAAGAAAATGTCCTCCTGAGAGAAGAAAACAGGTTTTTCTTCCCCAAAATGACGTCCAATTGGAAGAAAGTCTCCTCTCTTGGTGAGAAAAGTGGTCTTTCTGGGAGAAAGTGTCCTCTCCTTGGTTGCAAGTGTCCCATTTGGTCTTGTCATGGAGGCTTTTTGGAAGAAAGCGTGAGGCAGTTGTAAGAGAAGGGGTACTTCTCGGAGTAAATATCCTCGTTTTGGAAGAGAAGGTGAAAATTCCAAGGGAAAACTGGTATTTCTGGGAGCAAATGAGATAGTTGAGGGAGAAAAGTGGGAAAGGCTGTGAAAGAATGTCTTGTATCGGAGAGCAACGGTGGTCTTTTTGGTGTGCCAAATGGTCTCTTGGGGAGAAAACATGGTAAATAGGGGAGAAAATGTCCTCTGGAGGAGTGTCAAGTAGTATTTTGGAGAGCAAATGTCAGGAATTTCTCAGCAAAGTGCTGTTTTGGGGAGATAGTAGCATCCTTGGTTGGAAAATGACAGGTGTTTGTGGGAAAGCTGGTATTTTGGTGAAAAAGACCGTATTTTGAAGAAAAAGTAGGAATTTCTGGGGGAATGTATGCCATCTTTGGGAGAAACCTGGTCTACGTGGGAGAAAATGTTGAGTATTTGGGAGAAAACTGGTCCATCTGGGAGAAAAGGCCCCAAATCTGGGAGTAAGTGTCATCAGGAGGCGTGTCATGTAGTCGATTTGGGAGGAAATGGAGATATTTCTAAGAGTAGCGGTATTTCTGGGAGCAAAAGTCCCATTTGGGGAAGAAAATGTCCTCCTGAGAGAAGAAAACAGGTCTTTCTTCCCCAAAATGACATCCAAT
>JARXNR010000434.1:0-26841 GCA_036346035.1 Crossoptilon crossoptilon | reverse complement strand
CCACGGCTGTTTCCCTCAAATACTGGATGCCCTTTTCAACTGTATCCCACCTTTTCATCACAGGCTTCAAACCGTCTTTGAAGGAGTACCTTTCCTTCACGGCTATTAACATTCGTTCCCAGAGGGAGGCAGCCCCATCCAAACATCGACTAATTCCTCTGTCAATAGCTGGATCTCTGGCAGTGGCTCCTAGTTGGCGAGCTTCGTTACCATCTAGAGACAAGCTACTGGCCCCGCCGTCCCAACAGCGTACTAACCAGGAAACGAGAGTTTCATTTGGGCGCCGTGTAAACTCCTTTCTGGAGCCTTGGATTTCAGTCATCTTCAGAGGCCGACGAGTAGTAATAGAGACTTCCTCTTCATCACTCTCTTCTGCATGTCTCTTAGTTTTTTTCCCTTTTGCCTTTCTCGATGTTGGTGGTTCCGAGGAGGGCCCCTCACCTGGATCTTCCTCCACCTCCTCCTCCTCTTCTTCTTCTTTTTTTCCGTTCTAGACGCGAGGACACTCGTTTCCATTTCTTGCCCTCCACAGGGGCAACTGATATTGTTCCTGGTGTCTCCTGTAATTGATCAGATTTGACTTGGAGATTCTCCCCTTTGGCTTGAACCTCAGCTCGGAAACTCTCTCTCTCCAAAACAGTATTATATAGGGCACGGTAAGCACAAGCCAAACCCCAAATAAGTTGTACCTCCTTAGATTTACGTAAGCCGCACTGTCCCTGACTCAAATACTGGCTAAGTTTCTCGGGATCCCACAGGTGTTCAAGAGTGAAATCCCATGACATTGCGGGTCCCCATGCTTCTAAGATTTTTCCTAAACCTCTCCATACTCCCTGCCAGTCAGCATTCTCTGGTTTTGGAGGAGACTCCTTCTGCTTACTATTCCTGTATTGGAATACATTCAGGGAGACTGATATGAACAGGACTGATACGCCCACAAGCATGAGAATTAACTCAGCATTGGAAAAACGTCTGATAAACCGAGAGGAAAGCCTGGAAACTGGTTTGAACATCGTGTGGTTTGTAAAATTAGCTATTCCATTTGGGATGTAGTTGCTTGTAAAATTAGCCATTCCATCTGGGATGCAAGTGTCAAAATTCATATCATACCACATTGCATATGGGTACCAATATAGGTACCATACCGGTGTCTCCGTCAGTGCCCTTATGTGGTTATATATGAACACAATTCCACAACAAGTAATTATGACATTGATGATTGGCCAGTAGGTCGCGCGTAACACCATAGCTTTTAATCCCTTACTCAGCGCTCCCACAATAAAGAATGGGTTCATCGCTGGTTTCTGCTCAAAAGGGGTTAATGAATTGAAGCTAACAAGAGGAGGGGGGAAAGGAAAAAAAGGCACTACCCAGACTAAGCAGAGCTCAAAGTTTACAAATATCCCAGAATACTGGCAGTACGCCTGGTCTTTCAAGGTCAAGTTTTCCAGCACAAAAACCTGAACTACTGATAATGCTCCCTAGCGAAGCTCTCTAAGAGCAGAGAGAGAGATTCGTTCTAAGAGCTAAAAAGCAGCTATGCCCGCATTCTCCACCAAAATCTGTCACGGAGTTAACTAGATCAATTTATGCCCGTGACAGGGGGCAGTAGGCCCCTGCCCTCCCCACGCCCCGCCTGGCCCCACAAAATGGGAAGGAAGGAAGGGGGGAAAAAAACAGCGGCAACGATCTATGGAGGTAAACTTATTTTACTAACTATGATATCGGAATGCAAGATAACACAATATAATGCAATCTAATTGAAATTGAGACTAATAAATCAAGTAAGATATGAGAGAGAGAGTTCCCGAGACCGAGTCAAACCTGAAAAGCTTGGAACGGCTAGGAAAGCACCCTCCAGCACCCACTGCCAGGCAGTAAGAGACCGCCCCACCCGGAAGGGTCAGATCCCATGACTTCCGTAATGTATAGGGATAGGTACGTAGAATTAGAGCATTAACACTTCAATTCCAGTACATGATGTTTTGATGTGGAATACTGAAAATCCAGAAAAACAACATAAAACCATGACATTCCACCCCTTATTCTACATCACTACATCATGCTTAATATATATATCCATACATATACAAACAAACAAAATGATTAAAAATGCATCACACACACACGTCTGTATACATATACATATACATAGAATTACTGTCTGCACTCCCCCAGCATCAAGTTTCCTTGTGGTACACATTGAACATCCCCATTTTTCTGCATTACCCACCAAGTGGACCCTGGTCCCTGGGCAAAAACAGTACCGCGGAGAGGTTTGCCCTTTCCAGAAGCTGGAAGAACCCAAACTGCTTTTCCCAACATGCTCTTTACATGTACAACAGGGACCTTATCTCCCTCTACGGTATGTCGGGAGCTGGATTGGGTAGGACCATCACGATTGATAGATCCTCTGGTATTGACTAACCAGGTGGCTTCTGCCAAATGCTTCTCCCAGTGCTTAAATGTTCCGCCACCCATTGCTTTCAGCAGTTTTTAGCAACCCATTGTATCGTTCAATTTTACCAGAGGCTGGTGCATGGTAGGGAATATGGTAAATCCACTCAATGCCATGATCTTTGGCCCGAGTATTTACAAGAGAATTTTTGAAATGAGTCCCATTATCTGACTCAATTCTTTCTGGGGTGCCATGTCGCCACAGGACTTGTTTCTCAAGACCTAATATGGTGTTTCGGGCTGTAGCATGGGGTACTGCATATGTTTCAAGCCACCCAGTGGTTGCCTCCACCATGGTCAGCACATAACCCTTACCACTGCGAGATCGCGGCAAGGTGATATAATCAACCTGCCATGCCTCCCCATATTTATACTTTTGCCATCGCCCTTCCTCCCAGAGTGGTTTCATCCTCTTGGCTTGTTTGATTATGGCACATGTCTCACAGTCATGAATAACCTGTGCAATAGCATCCACAGTTAAGTCCACCCCTCGGTCTCTAGCCCACTTATATGGTGCATCTCTCCCCTGATGGCCCGAGGTCTCATGAGCCCACCGAGCTAGAAATAATTCACCCTTGTTCTGCCAGTCCAGGTCTATCTGAGCCACCTCAATTCTGGCAGCTCGGTCCACCTGATGGTTATTTTGCTGCTCTTCAGTAGCCCGACTCTTGGGCACACGAGCATCTACATGGCGTACCTTCACGACCATATTCTTTATTCGGGCAGCAATATCTTTCCACAGTTCAGCAGCCCAAATAGGTTTACCCCTTCTTTGCCAGTTATTTTGCTCCCCCTGCTGTAACCACCCCCATAGAGCATTTGCCACCATCCATGAGTCAGTGTAAAGATAAAGCATTGGCCACCTCTCCCGTTCAGCAACATCTAAGGCCAGGTGGACAGCCTTTACCTCTGCAAATTGGCTTGATTCTCCGTTCCCTTCAGTGGCCTCTGCAACTTGTCGTGTGGGGCTCCACACAGCAGATTTCCATCTGCGATGCTTTCCCACAATACGACACGATCCATCAGTGAACAGGGCATACTTTTTTTTCATTTTCTGGTAATTCGTTGTATGGTGGGGCCTCTTGAGCTCGTGATACTTCTTCTGCTGGTGATGTTCCAAACTTTTTACCTTCAGGCCAGTCCATGATGACCTCTAGGATTCCTGGACGGCTGAGGTTCCCCATCCGCGCTCGTTGCGTAATCAACGCAATCCACTTACTCCAAGTGGCATCAGTTGCGTGATGGGTGGGGGGAACCTTTCCTTTAAACATCCAGTTCAGCACTGGTAGTCGAGGTGCCAGAAGGAGCTGTGTTTCAGTACCGACTACTTCAGAAGCAGCCCGAACCCCCTCATACGCGGCTAAGATCTCCTTCTCAGTTGGAGTGTAGCCCTCTTCCGACCCCCTGTACGCTCGACTCCAGAATCCCAGGGGTCGGCCTCGGGTCTCTCCTGAGGCTCTTTGCCACAAACTCCAAGTGGGACCTTTCTCTCCAGCAGCAGTATAGAGGATGTTCTTTACATCCTGCCCTGTCCGTACTGGCCCTAAGGCCACGGCACGGGCTATCTCCTGTTTAATCTGTTCAAAAGCCTGCTGCTGCTCAGGGCCCCATGTAAACTCATTCTTCATTCGCGTCACATGATAAAGGGGGCTTACAATGAAGCTATAGTTTGGAACATGCATTCTCCAAAAGCCCGCTACACCCAGAAAAGATTGTGTCTCTTTCTTACTAGCGGGTGGAGACATAGCAGTGATTTTGTCGATCACATCTGTCGGGATGTGACGACGGCCATCTTGCTGCTTTATACCTAGGAACTGAATCTCCTGAGCAGGTCCTTTCACTTTGCTTTGCTTAATAGCAAAACCAGCACGCAGAAGAATCTGGATTATTCGCTCTCCTTTTGTGAAGACTTCTTCTGCTGTATCGCCCCACACAACGATATCATCAATGTACTGCAAGTGCTCAGGAGCACTGCCCTGTTCCAATGCAGTTTGGATCAACCCATGGCAAATGGTCGGGCTGTGTTTCCACCCCTGGGGCAAACGGTTCCAAGTATCCTGAACACCCCTCCAGGTGAAAGCAAACTGTGGCCTACATTCTTTGGCCAAAGGAATGGAGAAAAAGGCATTAGCAATGTCAGTGGTGGCATACCATTTGGCTGCTTTTGATTCCAGTTCATACTGGAGTTCTAACATGTCCGGCACAGCAGCACTCAGTGGGGGTGTGACTTCATTCAGGCCACGGTAGTCCACCGTCAGCCTCCATTCTCCACTGGCTTTACGCACTGGCCATATGGGGCTGTTAAAAGGCGAGTGAGTTTTGCTGATCACTCCCTGACTCTCCAGTTGACGAATCAACTTATGAATGGGGAGCAAGGAATCCCTGTTGGTGCGGTACTGCCGTCTGTGCACCGTTTTTGTAGCAATGGGTACCTGTTGCTCTTTTACTTGTAGCAGCCCCACAACAGACGGATCTTCTGACAGGCCAGGCAAAACAGACAGCTGCTTAATGTTGTTTGTGTCGACAGCAGCTATTCCAAAGGCCCATCGATACCCCTTAGGATCCTTGAAATGCCCCCTTCTGAGGTAATCAATACCAAGTATACATGGAGCCCCTGGACCAGTCGCAATAGGGTGCTTTTGCCAGTTCCTACCAGTGAGGCTTATCTCGGCCTCCAACACAGTCAATTCTTGAGAGCCCCCAGTCACTCCAGAAATATGGATTGATTCTGTCCCTTCATAAGTCGAGGGCATCAGAGTGCACTGTGCACCGGTATCCACCAATGCCTTATATTTCAGAGGTTCTGATGTGCCAGGCCATCGGATCCACACAGTCCAATAAACTCTATTATCCCTTTCCCCCCCCCCCGACTGAGGGCAGGGCCCCTCTATTCATTACCTGTGGTAACCGGAGCAACTGCACTGGTGGTTGATCTGCTTTGTAATTCTCTCACCCGTGCTCGTAGTACATGAGTAGCTTGGTCGTGCCACTTCCTCATGTCTTCTCCATGCTCACGTAAGTAACGCCACAAGGCAATTCGCGATGTAGGATTCCTTCCTGGAGCTGGAAAGCGCTTGCCTCTAACAGCTGAGATTCTTGATGGTGCACCTGAGAAGGAGGGTTCATCGTCTTTAGTTAGTTGGATCCGCATTAGTTTCATCATCTCCTTCATCTCCTTCATTAGACTCTTTTGACTATTCTGATCTTCATCAAGCGTTTCTGATACTTCTACAGGTTTGTCACGATTAATCAGTGAAGACGCTTGCTCTTGCATTTTATTCAGTTGCTCCGTCATTTGTGAGATGGCGGAAATGGAGGCGTGAGTTGGGGGTAGCTGTTGTTCATAGCTTTGGAGCGTAAGAATCAATTCAAAAACTAAGGGTCTTCTCTGTTGGTCCTGGTATCTGTCAGATGCTGCCATTAGTGTAGCGGCGTACCTGTCTGGTGCTGTTGTTATGAGTTTCTGCCATATTTCAGGCGTCGTCCTCACTTTCTCAGGGTCGTGGTCTTGCCGTGGGTCGTTAAGAGCAAAGTTAGGGTCATATAACATTTCCACCACGGCTGTTTCCCTCAAATACTGGATGCCCTTTTCAACTGTATCCCACCTTTTCATCACAGGCTTCAAACCGTCTTTGAAGGAGTACCTTTCCTTCACGGCTATTAACATTCGTTCCCAGAGGGAGGCAGCCCCATCCAAACATCGACTAATTCCTCTGTCAATAGCTGGATCTCTGGCAGTGGCTCCTAGTTGGCGAGCTTCGTTACCATCTAGAGACAAGCTACTGGCCCCGCCGTCCCAACAGCGTACTAACCAGGAAACGAGAGTTTCATTTGGGCGCCGTGTAAACTCCTTTCTGGAGCCTTGGATTTCAGTCATCTTCAGAGGCCGACGAGTAGTAATAGAGACTTCCTCTTCATCACTCTCTTCTGCATGTCTCTTAGTTTTTCCTTTTGCCTTTCTCGATGTTGGTGGTTCCGAGGAGGGCCCCTCACCTGGATCTTCCTCCACCTCCTCCTCCTCTTCTTCTTTTTTCCGTTCTAGACGCGAGGACACTCGTTTCCATTTCTTGCCCTCCACAGGGGCAACTGATATTGTTCCTGGTGTCTCCTGTAATTGATCAGATTTGACTTGGAGATTCTCCCCTTTGGCTTGAACCTCAGCTCGGAAACTCTCTCTCTCCAAAACAGTATTATATAGGGCACGGTAAGCACAAGCCAAACCCCAAATAAGTTGTACCTCCTTAGATTTACGTAAGCCGCACTGTCCCTGACTCAAATACTGGCTAAGTTTCTCGGGATCCCACAGGTGTTCAAGAGTGAAATCCCATGACATTGCGGGTCCCCATGCTTCTAAGATTTTTCCTAAACCTCTCCATACTCCCTGCCAGTCAGCATTCTCTGGTTTTGGAGGAGACTCCTTCTGCTTACTATTCCTGTATTGGAATACATTCAGGGAGACTGATATGAACAGGACTGATACGCCCACAAGCATGAGAATTAACTCAGCATTGGAAAAAAAACGTCTGATAAACCGAGAGGAAAGCCTGGAAACTGGTTTGAACATCGTGTGTTTGTAAAATTAGCTATTCCATTTGGGATGTAGTTGCTTGTAAAATTAGCCATTCCATCTGGGATGCAAGTGTCAAAATTCATATCATACCACATTGCATATGGGTACCAATATAGGTACCATACCGGTGTCTCCGTCAGTGCCCTTATGTGGTTATATATGAACACAATTCCACAACAAGTAATTATGACATTGATGATTGGCCAGTAGGTCGCGCGTAACACCATAGCTTTTAATCCCTTACTCAGCGCTCCCACAATAAAGAATGGGTTCATCGCTGGTTTCTGCTCAAAAGGGGTTAATGAATTGAAGCTAACGAGAGGAGGGGGGAAAGGAAAAAAGGCACTACCCAGACTAAGCAGAGCTCAAAGTTTACAAATATCCCAGAATACTGGCAGTACGCCTGGTCTTTCAAGGTCAAGTTTTCCAGCACAAAAACCTGAACTACTGATAATGCTCCCTAGCGAAGCTCTCTAAGAGCAGAGAGAGAGATTCGTTCTAAGAGCTAAAAAGCAGCTATGCCCGCATTCTCCACCAAAATCTGTCACGGAGTTAACTAGATCAATTTATGCCCGTGACAGGGGGCAGTAGGCCCCTGCCCTCCCCACGCCCCGCCTGGCCCCACAAAATGGGAAGGAAGGAAGGGGGGAAAAAAAAAACAGCGGCAACGATCTATGGAGGTAAACTTATTTTACTAACTATGATATCGGAATGCAAGATAACACAATATAATGCAATCTAATTGAAATTGAGACTAATAAATCAAGTAAGATATGAGAGAGAGAGAGTTCCCGAGACCGAGTCAAACCTGAAAAGCTTGGAACGGCTAGGAAAGCACCCTCCAGCACCCACTGCCAGGCAGTAAGAGACCGCCCCACCCGGAAGGGTCAGATCCCATGACTTCCGTAATGTATAGGGATAGGTACGTAGAATTAGAGCATTAACACTTCAATTCCAGTACATGATGTTTTGATGTGGAATACTGAAAATCCAAAAAAGAACCATAAAACCATGACATTCCACCCCTTATTCTACATCACTACATCATGCTTAATATATATATCCATACATATACAAACAAACAAAATGATTAAAAATGCATCACACACACACGTCTGTATACATATACATATACATAGAATTACTGTCTGCACTCCCCCAGCATCAAGTTTCCTTGTGGTACACATTGAACATCCCCATTTTTCTGCATTACCCACCAAGTGGACCCTGGTCCCTGGGCAAAAACAGTACCGCGGAGAGGTTTGCCCTTTCCAGAAGCTGGAAGAACCCAAACTGCTTTTCCCAACATGCTCTTTACATGTACAACAGGGACCTTATCTCCCTCTACGGTATGTCGGGAGCTGGATTGGGTAGGACCATCACGATTGATAGATCCTCTGGTATTGACTAACCAGGTGGCTTCTGCCAAATGCTTCTCCCAGTGCTTAAATGTTCCGCCACCCATTGCTTTCAGCAGTTTTTAGCAACCCATTGTATCGTTCAATTTTACCAGAGGCTGGTGCATGGTAGGGAATATGGTAAATCCACTCAATGCCATGATCTTTGGCCCGAGTATTTACAAGAGAATTTTTGAAATGAGTCCCATTATCTGACTCAATTCTTTCTGGGGTGCCATGTCGCCACAGGACTTGTTTCTCAAGACCTAATATGGTGTTTCGGGCTGTAGCATGGGGTACTGCATATGTTTCAAGCCACCCAGTGGTTGCCTCCACCATGGTCAGCACATAACCCTTACCACTGCGAGATCGCGGCAAGGTGATATAATCAACCTGCCATGCCTCCCCATATTTATACTTTTGCCATCGCCCTTCCTCCCAGAGTGGTTTCATCCTCTTGGCTTGTTTGATTATGGCACATGTCTCACAGTCATGAATAACCTGTGCAATAGCATCCACAGTTAAGTCCACCCCTCGGTCTCTAGCCCACTTATATGGTGCATCTCTCCCCTGATGGCCCGAGGTCTCATGAGCCCACCGAGCTAGAAATAATTCACCCTTGTTCTGCCAGTCCAGGTCTATCTGAGCCACCTCAATTCTGGCAGCTCGGTCCACCTGATGGTTATTTTGCTGCTCTTCAGTAGCCCGACTCTTGGGCACACGAGCATCTACATGGCGTACCTTCACGACCATATTCTTTATTCGGGCAGCAATATCTTTCCACAGTTCAGCAGCCCAAATAGGTTTACCCCTTCTTTGCCAGTTATTTTGCTCCCCCTGCTGTAACCACCCCCATAGAGCATTTGCCACCATCCATGAGTCAGTGTAAAGATAAAGCATTGGCCACCTCTCCCGTTCAGCAACATCTAAGGCCAGGTGGACAGCCTTTACCTCTGCAAATTGGCTTGATTCTCCGTTCCCTTCAGTGGCCTCTGCAACTTGTCGTGTGGGGCTCCACACAGCAGATTTCCATCTGCGATGCTTTCCCACAATACGACACGATCCATCAGTGAACAGGGCATACTTTTTTTTTCATTTTCTGGTAATTCGTTGTATGGTGGGGCCTCTTGAGCTCGTGATACTTCTTCTGCTGGTGATGTTCCAAACTTTTTACCTTCAGGCCAGTCCATGATGACCTCTAGGATTCCTGGACGGCTGAGGTTCCCCATCCGCGCTCGTTGCGTAATCAACGCAATCCACTTACTCCAAGTGGCATCAGTTGCGTGATGGGTGGGGGGAACCTTTCCTTTAAACATCCAGTTCAGCACTGGTAGTCGAGGTGCCAGAAGGAGCTGTGTTTCAGTACCGACTACTTCAGAAGCAGCCCGAACCCCCTCATACGCGGCTAAGATCTCCTTCTCAGTTGGAGTGTAGCCCTCTTCCGACCCCCTGTACGCTCGACTCCAGAATCCCAGGGGTCGGCCTCGGGTCTCTCCTGAGGCTCTTTGCCACAAACTCCAAGTGGGACCTTTCTCTCCAGCAGCAGTATAGAGGATGTTCTTTACATCCTGCCCTGTCCGTACTGGCCCTAAGGCCACGGCACGGGCTATCTCCTGTTTAATCTGTTCAAAAGCCTGCTGCTGCTCAGGGCCCCATGTAAACTCATTCTTCATTCGCGTCACATGATAAAGGGGGCTTACAATGAAGCTATAGTTTGGAACATGCATTCTCCAAAAGCCCGCTACACCCAGAAAAGATTGTGTCTCTTTCTTACTAGCGGGTGGAGACATAGCAGTGATTTTGTCGATCACATCTGTCGGGATGTGACGACGGCCATCTTGCTGCTTTATACCTAGGAACTGAATCTCCTGAGCAGGTCCTTTCACTTTGCTTTGCTTAATAGCAAAACCAGCACGCAGAAGAATCTGGATTATTCGCTCTCCTTTTGTGAAGACTTCTTCTGCTGTATCGCCCCACACAACGATATCATCAATGTACTGCAAGTGCTCAGGAGCACTGCCCTGTTCCAATGCAGTTTGGATCAACCCATGGCAAATGGTCGGGCTGTGTTTCCACCCCTGGGGCAAACGGTTCCAAGTATCCTGAACACCCCTCCAGGTGAAAGCAAACTGTGGCCTACATTCTTTGGCCAAAGGAATGGAGAAAAAGGCATTAGCAATGTCAGTGGTGGCATACCATTTGGCTGCTTTTGATTCCAGTTCATACTGGAGTTCTAACATGTCCGGCACAGCAGCACTCAGTGGGGGTGTGACTTCATTCAGGCCACGGTAGTCCACCGTCAGCCTCCATTCTCCACTGGCTTTACGCACTGGCCATATGGGGCTGTTAAAAGGCGAGTGAGTTTTGCTGATCACTCCCTGACTCTCCAGTTGACGAATCAACTTATGAATGGGGAGCAAGGAATCCCTGTTGGTGCGGTACTGCCGTCTGTGCACCGTTTTTGTAGCAATGGGTACCTGTTGCTCTTTTACTTGTAGCAGCCCCACAACAGACGGATCTTCTGACAGGCCAGGCAAAACAGACAGCTGCTTAATGTTGTTTGTGTCGACAGCAGCTATTCCAAAGGCCCATCGATACCCCTTAGGATCCTTGAAATGCCCCCTTCTGAGGTAATCAATACCAAGTATACATGGAGCCCCTGGACCAGTCGCAATAGGGTGCTTTTGCCAGTTCCTACCAGTGAGGCTTATCTCGGCCTCCAACACAGTCAATTCTTGAGAGCCCCCAGTCACTCCAGAAATATGGATTGATTCTGTCCCTTCATAAGTCGAGGGCATCAGAGTGCACTGTGCACCGGTATCCACCAATGCCTTATATTTCAGAGGTTCTGATGTGCCAGGCCATCGGATCCACACAGTCCAATAAACTCTATTATCCCTTTCCCCCCCCCCCCGACTGAGGGCAGGGCCCCTCTATTCATTACCTGTGGTAACCGGAGCAACTGCACTGGTGGTTGATCTGCTTTGTAATTCTCTCACCCGTGCTCGTAGTACATGAGTAGCTTGGTCGTGCCACTTCCTCATGTCTTCTCCATGCTCACGTAAGTAACGCCACAAGGCAATTCGCGATGTAGGATTCCTTCCTGGAGCTGGAAAGCGCTTGCCTCTAACAGCTGAGATTCTTGATGGTGCACCTGAGAAGGAGGGTTCATCGTCTTTAGTTAGTTGGATCCGCATTAGTTTCATCATCTCCTTCATCTCCTTCATTAGACTCTTTTGACTATTCTGATCTTCATCAAGCGTTTCTGATACTTCTACAGGTTTGTCACGATTAATCAGTGAAGACGCTTGCTCTTGCATTTTATTCAGTTGCTCCGTCATTTGTGAGATGGCGGAAATGGAGGCGTGAGTTGGGGGTAGCTGTTGTTCATAGCTTTGGAGCGTAAGAATCAATTCAAAAACTAAGGGTCTTCTCTGTTGGTCCTGGTATCTGTCAGATGCTGCCATTAGTGTAGCGGCGTACCTGTCTGGTGCTGTTGTTATGAGTTTCTGCCATATTTCAGGCGTCGTCCTCACTTTCTCAGGGTCGTGGTCTTGCCGTGGGTCGTTAAGAGCAAAGTTAGGGTCATATAACATTTCCACCACGGCTGTTTCCCTCAAATACTGGATGCCCTTTTCAACTGTATCCCACCTTTTCATCACAGGCTTCAAACCGTCTTTGAAGGAGTACCTTTCCTTCACGGCTATTAACATTCGTTCCCAGAGGGAGGCAGCCCCATCCAAACATCGACTAATTCCTCTGTCAATAGCTGGATCTCTGGCAGTGGCTCCTAGTTGGCGAGCTTCGTTACCATCTAGAGACAAGCTACTGGCCCCGCCGTCCCAACAGCGTACTAACCAGGAAACGAGAGTTTCATTTGGGCGCCGTGTAAACTCCTTTCTGGAGCCTTGGATTTCAGTCATCTTCAGAGGCCGACGAGTAGTAATAGAGACTTCCTCTTCATCACTCTCTTCTGCATGTCTCTTAGTTTTTCCTTTTGCCTTTCTCGATGTTGGTGGTTCCGAGGAGGGCCCCTCACCTGGATCTTCCTCCACCTCCTCCTCCTCTTCTTCTTTTTTTTTCTTCTAGACGCGAGGACACTCGTTTCCATTTCTTGCCCTCCACAGGGGCAACTGATATTGTTCCTGGTGTCTCCTGTAATTGATCAGATTTGACTTGGAGATTCTCCCCTTTGGCTTGAACCTCAGCTCGGAAACTCTCTCTCTCCAAAACAGTATTATATAGGGCACGGTAAGCACAAGCCAAACCCCAAATAAGTTGTACCTCCTTAGATTTACGTAAGCCGCACTGTCCCTGACTCAAATACTGGCTAAGTTTCTCGGGATCCCACAGGTGTTCAAGAGTGAAATCCCATGACATTGCGGGTCCCCATGCTTCTAAGATTTTTCCTAAACCTCTCCATACTCCCTGCCAGTCAGCATTCTCTGGTTTTGGAGGAGACTCCTTCTGCTTACTATTCCTGTATTGGAATACATTCAGGGAGACTGATATGAACAGGACTGATACGCCCACAAGCATGAGAATTAACTCAGCATTGGAAAAACGTCTGATAAACCTAGTGGATTGACTGGAAACTGGTTTGAACATCGTGTGGTTTGTAAAATTAGCTATTCCATTTGGGATGTAGTTGCTTGTAAAATTAGCCATTCCATCTGGGATGCAAGTGTCAAAATTCATATCATACCACACTGCATATGGGTACCGATATAGGTACCATACCGGTGTCTCTGTCAGTGCCCTAATGTGGTTATATATGAACACAATTCCACAACAAGTAATTATGACACTGATGATTGGCCAGTAGGTCGCGCGTAACACCATAGCTTTTAATCCCTTACTCAGCGCTCCCACAATAAAGAATGGGTTCATCGCTGGTTTCTGCTCAAAAGGGGTTAATGAATTGAAGCTAACAAGAGGAGGGGGGAAAGGAAAAAAAGGCACTACCCAGACTAAGCAGAGCTCAAAGTTTACAAATATCCCAGAATACTGGCAGTACGCCTGGTCTTTCAAGGTCAAGTTTTCCAGCACAAAAACCTGAACTACTGATAATGCTCCCTAACGAAGCTCTCTAAGAGCAGAGAGAGAGATTCGTTCTAAGAGCTAAAAAGCAGCTATGCCCGCATTCTCCACCAAAATCTGTCACGGAGTTAACTAGATCAATTTATGCCCGTGACAGGGGGCAGTAGGCCCCTGCCCTCCCCACGCCCCGCCTGGCCCCACAAAATGGGAAGGAAGGAAGGGAGGAAAAAAAAAAAAAACAGCGGCAACGATCTATGGAGGTAAACTTATTTTACTAACTATGATATCGGAATGCAAGATAACACAATATAATGCAATCTAATTGAAATTGAGACTAATAAATCAAGTAAGATATGAGAGAGAGAGAGTTCCCGAGACCGAGTCAAACCTGAAAAGCTTGGAACGGCTAGGAAAGCACCCTCCAGCACCCACTGCCAGGCAGTAAGAGACCGCCCCACCCGGAAGGGTCAGATCCCATGACTTCCGTAATGTATAGGGATAGGTACGTAGAATTAGAGCATTAACACTTCAATTCCAGTACATGATGTTTTGATGTGGAATACTGAAAATCCAGAAAAACAACATAAAACCATGACATTCCACCCCTTATTCTACATCACTACATCATGCTTAATATATATATCCATACATATACAAACAAACAAAATGATTAAAAATGCATCACACACACACGTCTGTATACATATACATATACATAGAATTACTGTCTGCACTCCCCCAGCATCAAGTTTCCTTGTGGTACACATTGAACATCCCCATTTTTCTGCATTACCCACCAAGTGGACCCTGGTCCCTGGGCAAAAACAGTACCGCGGAGAGGTTTGCCCTTTCCAGAAGCTGGAAGAACCCAAACTGCTTTTCCCAACATGCTCTTTACATGTACAACAGGGACCTTATCTCCCTCTACGGTATGTCGGGAGCTGGATTGGGTAGGACCATCACGATTGATAGATCCTCTGGTATTGACTAACCAGGTGGCTTCTGCCAAATGCTTCTCCCAGTGCTTAAATGTTCCGCCACCCATTGCTTTCAGCAGTTTTTAGCAACCCATTGTATCGTTCAATTTTACCAGAGGCTGGTGCATGGTAGGGAATATGGTAAATCCACTCAATGCCATGATCTTTGGCCCGAGTATTTACAAGAGAATTTTTGAAATGAGTCCCATTATCTGACTCAATTCTTTCTGGGGTGCCATGTCGCCACAGGACTTGTTTCTCAAGACCTAATATGGTGTTTCGGGCTGTAGCATGGGGTACTGCATATGTTTCAAGCCACCCAGTGGTTGCCTCCACCATGGTCAGCACATAACCCTTACCACTGCGAGATCGCGGCAAGGTGATATAATCAACCTGCCATGCCTCCCCATATTTATACTTTTGCCATCGCCCTTCCTCCCAGAGTGGTTTCAT
The DNA here is from genome assembly GCA_036346035.1 of Crossoptilon crossoptilon. NCBI lineage: Eukaryota > Metazoa > Chordata > Aves > Galliformes > Phasianidae > Crossoptilon > Crossoptilon crossoptilon. Next base: position 11,947 of record JARXNR010000434.1, on the reverse strand, counting down.
CCTCTTGGCTTGTTTGATTATGGCACATGTCTCACAGTCATGAATAACCTGTGCAATAGCATCCACAGTTAAGTCCACCCCTCGGTCTCTAGCCCACTTATATGGTGCATCTCTCCCCTGATGGCCCGAGGTCTCATGAGCCCACCGAGCTAGAAATAATTCACCCTTGTTCTGCCAGTCCAGGTCTATCTGAGCCACCTCAATTCTGGCAGCTCGGTCCACCTGATGGTTATTTTGCTGCTCTTCAGTAGCCCGACTCTTGGGCACACGAGCATCTACATGGCGTACCTTCACGACCATATTCTTTATTCGGGCAGCAATATCTTTCCACAGTTCAGCAGCCCAAATAGGTTTACCCCTTCTTTGCCAGTTATTTTGCTCCCCCTGCTGTAACCACCCCCATAGAGCATTTGCCACCATCCATGAGTCAGTGTAAAGATAAAGCATTGGCCACCTCTCCCGTTCAGCAACATCTAAGGCCAGGTGGACAGCCTTTACCTCTGCAAATTGGCTTGATTCTCCGTTCCCTTCAGTGGCCTCTGCAACTTGTCGTGTGGGGCTCCACACAGCAGATTTCCATCTGCGATGCTTTCCCACAATACGACACGATCCATCATCAGTGAACAGGGCATACTTTTTTTTCATTTTCTGGTAATTCGTTGTATGGTGGGGCCTCTTGAGCTCGTGATACTTCTTCTGCTGGTGATGTTCCAAACTTTTTACCTTCAGGCCAGTCCATGATGACCTCTAGGATTCCTGGACGGCTGAGGTTCCCCATCCGCGCTCGTTGCGTAATCAACGCAATCCACTTACTCCAAGTGGCATCAGTTGCGTGATGGGTGGGGGGAACCTTTCCTTTAAACATCCAGTTCAGCACTGGTAGTCGAGGTGCCAGAAGGAGCTGTGTTTCAGTACCGACTACTTCAGAAGCAGCCCGAACCCCCTCATACGCGGCTAAGATCTCCTTCTCAGTTGGAGTGTAGCCCTCTTCCGACCCCCTGTACGCTCGACTCCAGAATCCCAGGGGTCGGCCTCGGGTCTCTCCTGAGGCTCTTTGCCACAAACTCCAAGTGGGACCTTTCTCTCCAGCAGCAGTGTAGAGGATGTTCTTTACATCCTGCCCTGTCCGTACTGGCCCTAAGGCCACGGCACGGGCTATCTCCTGTTTAATCTGTTCAAAAGCCTGCTGCTGCTCAGGGCCCCATGTAAACTCATTCTTCATTCGCGTCACATGATAAAGGGGGCTTACAATGAAGCTATAGTTTGGAACATGCATTCTCCAAAAGCCCGCTACACCCAGAAAAGATTGTGTCTCTTTCTTACTAGCGGGTGGAGACATAGCAGTGATTTTGTCGATCACATCTGTCGGGATGTGACGACGGCCATCTTGCTGCTTTATACCTAGGAACTGAATCTCCTGAGCAGGTCCTTTCACTTTGCTTTGCTTAATAGCAAAACCAGCACGCAGAAGAATCTGGATTATTCGCTCTCCTTTCGTGAAGACTTCTTCTGCTGTATCGCCCCACACAACGATATCATCAATGTACTGCAAGTGCTCAGGAGCACTGCCCTGTTCCAATGCAGTTTGGATCAACCCATGGCAAATGGTCGGGCTGTGTCCACCCCTGGGGCAAACGGTTCCAAGTATCCTGAACACCCCTCCAGGTGAAAGCAAACTGTGGCCTACATTCTTTGGCCAAAGGAATGGAGAAAAAGGCATTAGCAATGTCAGTGGTGGCATACCATTTGGCTGCTTTTGATTCCAGTTCATACTGGAGTTCTAACATGTCCGGCACAGCAGCACTCAGTGGGGGTGTGACTTCATTCAGGCCACGGTAGTCCACCGTCAGCCTCCATTCTCCACTGGCTTTACGCACTGGCCATATGGGGCTGTTAAAAGGCGAGTGAGTTTTGCTGATCACTCCCTGACTCTCCAGTTGACGAATCAACTTATGAATGGGGAGCAAGGAATCCCTGTTGGTGCGGTACTGCCGTCTGTGCACCGTTTTTGTAGCAATGGGTACCTGTTGCTCTTTTACTTGTAGCAGCCCCACAACAGACGGATCTTCTGACAGGCCAGGCAAAACAGACAGCTGCTTAATGTTGTTTGTGTCGACAGCAGCTATTCCAAAGGCCCATCGATACCCCTTAGGATCCTTGAAATGCCCCCTTCTGAGGTAATCAATACCAAGTATACATGGAGCCCCTGGACCAGTCGCAATAGGGTGCTTTTGCCAGTTCCTACCAGTGAGGCTTATCTCGGCCTCCAACACAGTCAATTCTTGAGAGCCCCCAGTCACTCCAGAAATATGGATTGATTCTGTCCCTTCATAAGTCGAGGGCATCAGAGTGCACTGTGCACCGGTATCCACCAATGCCTTATATTTCAGAGGTTCTGATGTGCCAGGCCATCGGATCCACACAGTCCAATAAACTCTATTATCCCTTTCCCCCCCCCCCCCCGACTGAGGGCAGGGCCCCTCTATTCATTACCTGTGGTAACCGGAGCAACTGCACTGGTGGTTGATCTGCTTTGTAATTCTCTCACCCGTGCTCGTAGTACATGAGTAGCTTGGTCGTGCCACTTCCTCATGTCTTCTCCATGCTCACGTAAGTAACGGCCACAAGGCAATTCGCGATGTAGGATTCCTTCCTGGAGCTGGAAAGCGCTTGCCTCTAACAGCTGAGATTCTTGATGGTGCACCTGAGAAGGAGGGTTCATCGTCTTTAGTTAGTTGGATCCGCATTAGTTTCATCATCTCCTTCATCTCCTTCATTAGACTCTTTTGACTATTCTGATCTTCATCAAGCGTTTCTGATACTTCTACAGGTTTGTCACGATTAATCAGTGAAGACGCTTGCTCTTGCATTTTATTCAGTTGCTCCGTCATTTGTGAGATGGCGGAAATGGAGGCGTGAGTTGGGGGTAGCTGTTGTTCATAGCTTTGGAGCGTAAGAATCAATTCAAAAACTAAGGGTCTTCTCTGTTGGTCCTGGTATCTGTCAGATGCTGCCATTAGTGTAGCGGCGTACCTGTCTGGTGCTGTTGTTATGAGTTTCTGCCATATTTCAGGCGTCGTCCTCACTTTCTCAGGGTCGTGGTCTTGCCGTGGGTCGTTAAGAGCAAAGTTAGGGTCATATAACATTTCCACCACGGCTGTTTCCCTCAAATACTGGATGCCCTTTTCAACTGTATCCCACCTTTTCATCACAGGCTTCAAACCGTCTTTGAAGGAGTACCTTTCCTTCACGGCTATTAACATTCGTTCCCAGAGGGAGGCAGCCCCATCCAAACATCGACTAATTCCTCTGTCAATAGCTGGATCTCTGGCAGTGGCTCCTAGTTGGCGAGCTTCGTTACCATCTAGAGACAAGCTACTGGCCCCGCCGTCCCAACAGCGTACTAACCAGGAAACGAGAGTTTCATTTGGGCGCCGTGTAAACTCCTTTCTGGAGCCTTGGATTTCAGTCATCTTCAGAGGCCGACGAGTAGTAATAGAGACTTCCTCTTCATCACTCTCTTCTGCATGTCTCTTAGTTTTTCCTTTTGCCTTTCTCGATGTTGGTGGTTCCGAGGAGGGCCCCTCACCTGGATCTTCCTCCACCTCCTCCTCCTCCTCTTCTTCTTTTTTCCGTTCTAGACGCGAGGACACTCGTTTCCATTTCTTGCCCTCCACAGGGGCAACTGATATTGTTCCTGGTGTCTCCTGTAATTGATCAGATTTGACTTGGAGATTCTCCCCTTTGGCTTGAACCTCAGCTCGGAAACTCTCTCTCTCCAAAACAGTATTATATAGGGCACGGTAAGCACAAGCCAAACCCCAAATAAGTTGTACCTCCTTAGATTTACGTAAGCCGCACTGTCCCTGACTCAAATACTGGCTAAGTTTCTCGGGATCCCACAGGTGTTCAAGAGTGAAATCCCATGACATTGCGGGTCCCCATGCTTCTAAGATTTTTCCTAAACCTCTCCATACTCCCTGCCAGTCAGCATTCTCTGGTTTTGGAGGAGACTCCTTCTGCTTACTATTCCTGTATTGGAATACATTCAGGGAGACTGATATGAACAGGACTGATACGCCCACAAGCATGAGAATTAACTCAGCATTGGAAAAAAACGTCTGATAAACCGAGAGGAAAGCCTGGAAACTGGTTTGAACATCGTGTGGTTTGTAAAATTAGCTATTCCATTTGGGATGTAGTTGCTTGTAAAATTAGCCATTCCATCTGGGATGCAAGTGTCAAAATTCATATCATACCACATTGCATATGGGTACCAATATAGGTACCATACCGGTGTCTCCGTCAGTGCCCTTATGTGGTTATATATGAACACAATTCCACAACAAGTAATTATGACATTGATGATTGGCCAGTAGGTCGCGCGTAACACCATAGCTTTTAATCCCTTACTCAGCGCTCCCACAATAAAGAATGGGTTCATCGCTGGTTTCTGCTCAAAAGGGGTTAATGAATTGAAGCTAACGAGAGGAGGGGGGAAAGGAAAAAAAGGCACTACCCAGACTAAGCAGAGCTCAAAGTTTACAAATATCCCAGAATACTGGCAGTACGCCTGGTCTTTCAAGGTCAAGTTTTCCAGCACAAAAACCTGAACTACTGATAATGCTCCCTAGCGAAGCTCTCTAAGAGCAGAGAGAGAGATTCGTTCTAAGAGCTAAAAAGCAGCTATGCCCGCATTCTCCACCAAAATCTGTCACGGAGTTAACTAGATCAATTTATGCCCGTGACAGGGGGCAGTAGGCCCCTGCCCTCCCCACGCCCCGCCTGGCCCCACAAAATGGGAAGGAAGGAAGGGGGGAAAAAAACAGCGGCAACGATCTATGGAGGTAAACTTATTTTACTAACTATGATATCGGAATGCAAGATAACACAATATAATGCAATCTAATTGAAATTGAGACTAATAAATCAAGTAAGATATGAGAGAGAGAGAGTTCCCGAGACCGAGTCAAACCTGAAAAGCTTGGAACGGCTAGGAAAGCACCCTCCAGCACCCACTGCCAGGCAGTAAGAGACCGCCCCACCCGGAAGGGTCAGATCCCATGACTTCCGTAATGTATAGGGATAGGTACGTAGAATTAGAGCATTAACACTTCAATTCCAGTACATGATGTTTTGATGTGGAATACTGAAAATCCAGAAAAACAACATAAAACCATGACATTCCACCCCTTATTCTACATCACTACATCATGCTTAATATATATATCCATACATATACAAACAAACAAAATGATTAAAAATGCATCACACACACACACGTCTGTATACATATACATATACATAGAATTACTGTCTGCACTCCCCCAGCATCAAGTTTCCTTGTGGTACACATTGAACATCCCCATTTTTCTGCATTACCCACCAAGTGGACCCTGGTCCCTGGGCAAAAACAGTACCGCGGAGAGGTTTGCCCTTTCCAGAAGCTGGAAGAACCCAAACTGCTTTTCCCAACATGCTCTTTACATGTACAACAGGGACCTTATCTCCCTCTACGGTATGTCGGGAGCTGGATTGGGTAGGACCATCACGATTGATAGATCCTCTGGTATTGACTAACCAGGTGGCTTCTGCCAAATGCTTCTCCCAGTGCTTAAATGTTCCGCCACCCATTGCTTTCAGCAGTTTTTAGCAACCCATTGTATCGTTCAATTTTACCAGAGGCTGGTGCATGGTAGGGAATATGGTAAATCCACTCAATGCCATGATCTTTGGCCCGAGTATTTACAAGAGAATTTTTGAAATGAGTCCCATTATCTGACTCAATTCTTTCTGGGGTGCCATGTCGCCACAGGACTTGTTTCTCAAGACCTAATATGGTGTTTCGGGCTGTAGCATGGGGTACTGCATATGTTTCAAGCCACCCAGTGGTTGCCTCCACCATGGTCAGCACATAACCCTTACCACTGCGAGATCGCGGCAAGGTGATATAATCAACCTGCCATGCCTCCCCATATTTATACTTTTGCCATCGCCCTTCCTCCCAGAGTGGTTTCATCCTCTTGGCTTGTTTGATTATGGCACATGTCTCACAGTCATGAATAACCTGTGCAATAGCATCCACAGTTAAGTCCACCCCTCGGTCTCTAGCCCCACTTATATGGTGCATCTCTCCCCTGATGGCCCGAGGTCTCATGAGCCCACCGAGCTAGAAATAATTCACCCTTGTTCTGCCAGTCCAGGTCTATCTGAGCCACCTCAATTCTGGCAGCTCGGTCCACCTGATGGTTATTTTGCTGCTCTTCAGTAGCCCGACTCTTGGGCACACGAGCATCTACATGGCGTACCTTCACGACCATATTCTTTATTCGGGCAGCAATATCTTTCCACAGTTCAGCAGCCCAAATAGGTTTACCCCTTCTTTGCCAGTTATTTTGCTCCCCCTGCTGTAACCACCCCCATAGAGCATTTGCCACCATCCATGAGTCAGTGTAAAGATAAAGCATTGGCCACCTCTCCCGTTCAGCAACATCTAAGGCCAGGTGGACAGCCTTTACCTCTGCAAATTGGCTTGATTCTCCGTTCCCTTCAGTGGCCTCTGCAACTTGTCGTGTGGGGCTCCACACAGCAGATTTCCATCTGCGATGCTTTCACAATACGACACGATCCATCAGTGAACAGGGCATACTTTTTTTTCATTTTCTGGTAATTCGTTGTATGGTGGGGCCTCTTGAGCTCGTGATACTTCTTCTGCTGGTGATGTTCCAAACTTTTTACCTTCAGGCCAGTCCATGATGACCTCTAGGATTCCTGGACGGCTGAGGTTCCCCATCCGCGCTCGTTGCGTAATCAACGCAATCCACTTACTCCAAGTGGCATCAGTTGCGTGATGGGTGGGGGGAACCTTTCCTTTAAACATCCAGTTCAGCACTGGTAGTCGAGGTGCCAGAAGGAGCTGTGTTTCAGTACCGACTACTTCAGAAGCAGCCCGAACCCCCTCATACGCGGCTAAGATCTCCTTCTCAGTTGGAGTGTAGCCCTCTTCCGACCCCCTGTACGCTCGACTCCAGAATCCCAGGGGTCGGCCTCGGGTCTCTCCTGAGGCTCTTTGCCACAAACTCCAAGTGGGACCTTTCTCTCCAGCAGCAGTGTAGAGGATGTTCTTTACATCCTGCCCTGTCCGTACTGGCCCTAAGGCCACGGCACGGGCTATCTCCTGTTTAATCTGTTCAAAAGCCTGCTGCTGCTCAGGGCCCCATGTAAACTCATTCTTCATTCGCGTCACATGATAAAGGGGGCTTACAATGAAGCTATAGTTTGGAACATGCATTCTCCAAAAGCCCGCTACACCCAGAAAAGATTGTGTCTCTTTCTTACTAGCGGGTGGAGACATAGCAGTGATTTTGTCGATCACATCTGTCGGGATGTGACGACGGCCATCTTGCTGCTTTATACCTAGGAACTGAATCTCCTGAGCAGGTCCTTTCACTTTGCTTTGCTTAATAGCAAAACCAGCACGCAGAAGAATCTGGATTATTCGCTCTCCTTTCGTGAAGACTTCTTCTGCTGTATCGCCCCACACAACGATATCATCAATGTACTGCAAGTGCTCAGGAGCACTGCCCTGTTCCAATGCAGTTTGGATCAACCCATGGCAAATGGTCGGGCTGTGTTTCCACCCCTGGGGCAAACGGTTCCAAGTATCCTGAACACCCCTCCAGGTGAAAGCAAACTGTGGCCTACATTCTTTGGCCAAAGGAATGGAGAAAAAGGCATTAGCAATGTCAGTGGTGGCATACCATTTGGCTGCTTTTGATTCCAGTTCATACTGGAGTTCTAACATGTCCGGCACAGCAGCACTCAGTGGGGGTGTGACTTCATTCAGGCCACGGTAGTCCACCGTCAGCCTCCATTCTCCACTGGCTTTACGCACTGGCCATATGGGGCTGTTAAAAGGCGAGTGAGTTTTGCTGATCACTCCCTGACTCTCCAGTTGACGAATCAACTTATGAATGGGGAGCAAGGAATCCCTGTTGGTGCGGTACTGCCGTCTGTGCACCGTTTTTGTAGCAATGGGTACCTGTTGCTCTTTTACTTGTAGCAGCCCCACAACAGACGGATCTTCTGACAGGCCAGGCAAAACAGACAGCTGCTTAATGTTGTTTGTGTCGACAGCAGCTATTCCAAAGGCCCATCGATACCCCTTAGGATCCTTGAAATGCCCCCTTCTGAGGTAATCAATACCAAGTATACATGGAGCCCCTGGACCAGTCGCAATAGGGTGCTTTTGCCAGTTCCTACCAGTGAGGCTTATCTCGGCCTCCAACACAGTCAATTCTTGAGAGCCCCCAGTCACTCCAGAAATATGGATTGATTCTGTCCCTTCATAAGTCGAGGGCATCAGAGTGCACTGTGCACCGGTATCCACCAATGCCTTATATTTCAGAGGTTCTGATGTGCCAGGCCATCGGATCCACACAGTCCAATAAACTCTATTATCCCTTTCCCCCCCCCCCCCCCGACTGAGGGCAGGGCCCCTCTATTCATTACCTGTGGTAACCGGAGCAACTGCACTGGTGGTTGATCTGCTTTGTAATTCTCTCACCCGTGCTCGTAGTACATGAGTAGCTTGGTCGTGCCACTTCCTCCTCATGTCTTCTCCATGCTCACGTAAGTAACGCCACAAGGCAATTCGCGATGTAGGATTCCTTCCTGGAGCTGGAAAGCGCTTGCCTCTAACAGCTGAGATTCTTGATGGTGCACCTGAGAAGGAGGGTTCATCGTCTTTAGTTAGTTGGATCCGCATTAGTTTCATCATCTCCTTCATCTCCTTCATTAGACTCTTTTGACTATTCTGATCTTCATCAAGCGTTTCTGATACTTCTACAGGTTTGTCACGATTAATCAGTGAAGACGCTTGCTCTTGCATTTTATTCAGTTGCTCCGTCATTTGTGAGATGGCGGAAATGGAGGCGTGAGTTGGGGGTAGCTGTTGTTCATAGCTTTGGAGCGTAAGAATCAATTCAAAAACTAAGGGTCTTCTCTGTTGGTCCTGGTATCTGTCAGATGCTGCCATTAGTGTAGCGGCGTACCTGTCTGGTGCTGTTGTTATGAGTTTCTGCCATATTTCAGGCGTCGTCCTCACTTTCTCAGGGTCGTGGTCTTGCCGTGGGTCGTTAAGAGCAAAGTTAGGGTCATATAACATTTCCACCACGGCTGTTTCCCTCAAATACTGGATGCCCTTTTCAACTGTATCCCACCTTTTCATCACAGGCTTCAAACCGTCTTTGAAGGAGTACCTTTCCTTCACGGCTATTAACATTCGTTCCCAGAGGGAGGCAGCCCCATCCAAACATCGACTAATTCCTCTGTCAATAGCTGGATCTCTGGCAGTGGCTCCTAGTTGGCGAGCTTCGTTACCATCTAGAGACAAGCTACTGGCCCCGCCGTCCCAACAGCGTACTAACCAGGAAACGAGAGTTTCATTTGGGCGCCGTGTAAACTCCTTTCTGGAGCCTTGGATTTCAGTCATCTTCAGAGGCCGACGAGTAGTAATAGAGACTTCCTCTTCATCACTCTCTTCTGCATGTCTCTTAGTTTTTCCTTTTGCCTTTCTCGATGTTGGTGGTTCCGAGGAGGGCCCCTCACCTGGATCTTCCTCCACCTCCTCCTCCTCTTCTTCTTTTTTCCGTTCTAGACGCGAGGACACTCGTTTCCATTTCTTGCCCTCCACAGGGGCAACTGATATTGTTCCTGGTGTCTCCTGTAATTGATCAGATTTGACTTGGAGATTCTCCCCTTTGGCTTGAACCTCAGCTCGGAAACTCTCTCTCTCCAAAACAGTATTATATAGGGCACGGTAAGCACAAGCCAAACCCCAAATAAGTTGTACCTCCTTAGATTTACGTAAGCCGCACTGTCCCTGACTCAAATACTGGCTAAGTTTCTCGGGATCCCACAGGTGTTCAAGAGTGAAATCCCATGACATTGCGGGTCCCCATGCTTCTAAGATTTTTCCTAAACCTCTCCATACTCCCTGCCAGTCAGCATTCTCTGGTTTTGGAGGAGACTCCTTCTGCTTACTATTCCTGTATTGGAATACATTCAGGGAGACTGATATGAACAGGACTGATACGCCCACAAGCATGAGAATTAACTCAGCATTGGAAAAACGTCTGATAAACCGAGAGGAAAGCCTGGAAACTGGTTTGAACATCGTGTGGTTTGTAAAATTAGCTATTCCATTTGGGATGTAGTTGCTTGTAAAATTAGCCATTCCATCTGGGATGCAAGTGTCAAAATTCATATCATACCACATTGCATATGGGTACCAATATAGGTACCATACCGGTGTCTCCGTCAGTGCCCTTATGTGGTTATATATGAACACAATTCCACAACAAGTAATTATGACATTGATGATTGGCCAGTAGGTCGCGCGTAACACCATAGCTTTTAATCCCTTACTCAGCGCTCCCACAATAAAGAATGGGTTCATCGCTGGTTTCTGCTCAAAAGGGGTTAATGAATTGAAGCTAACGAGAGGAGGGGGGAAAGGAAAAAAGGCACTACCCAGACTAAGCAGAGCTCAAAGTTTACAAATATCCCAGAATACTGGCAGTACGCCTGGTCTTTCAAGGTCAAGTTTTCCAGCACAAAAACCTGAACTACTGATAATGCTCCCTAGCGAAGCTCTCTAAGAGCAGAGAGAGAGATTCGTTCTAAGAGCTAAAAAGCAGCTATGCCCGCATTCTCCACCAAAATCTGTCACGGAGTTAACTAGATCAATTTATGCCCGTGACAGGGGGCAGTAGGCCCCTGCCCTCCCCACGCCCCGCCTGGCCCCACAAAATGGGAAGGAAGGAAGGGGGGAAAAAAACAGCGGCAACGATCTATGGAGGTAAACTTATTTTACTAACTATGATATCGGAATGCAAGATAACACAATATAATGCAATCTAATTGAAATTGAGACTAATAAATCAAGTAAGATATGAGAGAGAGAGAGTTCCCGAGACCGAGTCAAACCTGAAAAGCTTGGAACGGCTAGGAAAGCACCCTCCAGCACCCACTGCCAGGCAGTAAGAGACCGCCCCACCCGGAAGGGTCAGATCCCATGACTTCCGTAATGTATAGGGATAGGTACGTAGAATTAGAGCATTAACACTTCAATTCCAGTACATGATGTTTTGATGTGGAATACTGAAAATCCAGAAAAACAACATAAAACCATGACATTCCACCCCTTATTCTACATCACTACATCATGCTTAATATATATATCCATACATATACAAACAAACAAAATGATTAAAAATGCATCACACACACACGTCTGTATACATATACATATACATAGAATTACTGTCTGCACTCCCCCAGCATCAAGTTTCCTTGTGGTACACATTGAACATCCCCATTTTTCTGCATTACCCACCAAGTGGACCCTGGTCCCTGGGCAAAAACAGTACCGCGGAGAGGTTTGCCCTTTCCAGAAGCTGGAAGAACCCAAACTGCTTTTCCCAACATGCTCTTTACATGTACAACAGGGACCTTATCTCCCTCTACGGTATGTCGGGAGCTGGATTGGGTAGGACCATCACGATTGATAGATCCTCTGGTATTGACTAACCAGGTGGCTTCTGCCAAATGCTTCTCCCAGTGCTTAAATGTTCCGCCACCCATTGCTTTCAGCAGTTTTTAGCAACCCATTGTATCGTTCAATTTTACCAGAGGCTGGTGCATGGTAGGGAATATGGTAAATCCACTCAATGCCATGATCTTTGGCCCGAGTATTTACAAGAGAATTTTTGAAATGAGTCCCATTATCTGACTCAATTCTTTCTGGGGTGCCATGTCGCCACAGGACTTGTTTCTCAAGACCTAATATGGTGTTTCGGGCTGTAGCATGGGGTACTGCATATGTTTCAAGCCACCCAGTGGTTGCCTCCACCATGGTCAGCACATAACCCTTACCACTGCGAGA
>JARXNR010000179.1:0-21806 GCA_036346035.1 Crossoptilon crossoptilon | reverse complement strand
GCAGGAAACCGGGATGGAGTTGGGAAGGGATGGGGGGGGGGAGGTTGTAGGGTGGGGGGTGGGGGTGGCTGTAGGGTGGGGGTGGCACCGTCCCCAACGCCTCCAGCCGTGCCGTGACGGACCGGATGGGATGGGGACAATTTGGGGGGGTGAGCGGGAGGGGGGTGAGAAACGGGATAGTGCCACCCCCCCCCCACCCCCCCCACCCGCCCCCCTCCCCAAAACGCGGCGGGTCCCTTCCCGACCCCAACCCCGCGCCCTACGGCTGCCGGCGGCACCGGGGACGGACGGGGGGGGGGGGCTTTGAAGCCGCAGCTCCGCTTCCTGCCTTTGTAGGGACAGCGGGGCCGCTCCCGGTCGGGACGTTTCCTTTGCCCCCACCCCAATAGGGACCCCCCCCCAACCCCCCCCAACCCCCCCCACCTCCGCCATACACACGGCAACGGGATGGGGGGGGGGGGGGTCAGGGAGCGCTGGGATGCGGGGACGGGGACGTAAAGGTACGGGGATGGGGACGTGGGGATGGGGAGGGGGGGTCCGGTCCCGGTGCCGGGGTTGGGGATAAGCGGAGCCCCCCCCCCCCGGTGCCCCCCCCCTCACTCCCCCCCCCCCGGGTCCCGACCCCACGGGGCCGCGAGCGGCATTTCCTGCCCACAGCCGCTTCCGCTCGATGCGGGACGGACGGGACGGGATTTGGGGACGCGGGGACAGAGCCGGGGGAGGCGGGGGGGGGGGATTGGGAACGGTGCCCCCGGAGCCGCCCCGCTGCGGACAAAGCGCTGTGAGCGGCGTCCCCGCAGCCCAAAACATCCGCGTTGGTGGAGCGCAGCGCCGCGGGGATCCCAAAACCGTGCGGGGGGACCCCAAAGCCATCGGGACCCCAAACCTGCTGGGATCCTACAGCCATCCGGACCCCAAAGTCATTGGGACCCCAAACCTATTGGGACCCCAAACCTGCTGGGATCCTACAGCCATCGGGACCCCAAAGTCATCGGGACCCCAAAGCCATCGGGACCCCAAACCCGCTGGGATCCTACAGCCATCGGGACCCCAAAGCCATCGGGACCCCAAACCTATTGGGACCCCAAACCCGCTGGGGTCCTACAGCCATCGGGACCCCAAAGTCATCGGGACCCCAAAGCCATTGGGACCCCAAAGCCATCGGGACCCCAAACCTATTGGGATCCTACAGCCATCGGGACCCCAAAGCCATCGGGTCCCCAAACCCGCTGGGACCCCAAACCTGCTGGGAGATCCTACAGCCATCGGGACCCCAAAGCCATCGGGACCCCAAAGCCATCGGGACCCCAAACCTGCTGGGATCCTACAGCCATCGGGACCCCAAAGCCATCGGGACCCCCAACCTATTGGGACCCCAGAGCCACAGGGGCGACCGCGGGGATCCCGAATGCGGGGGGGACTCCGAACCCACGGCCGCTCCGCCGCCCCCCCGACGGCAGCACGGCGCCCGTTCGGGGCGGGGGGGGCTGGGAGGGTCCGGCGCGGTGCCCCCGGGAGAGGCGTCACCGCGGGGGCGTCCCGGGAGCGCGCGTGGGGGCGGCGGGAGCGCGCAGCGGGGGTCAACGCGGGGTTCAACCGGGAGCCGTCGGGGGGCACCGGCGGGGCGGAAGGAGCGGGGGTGGGGTCCGGGATGGGGGGGTGCGAATCGGGGCGGGGGGGGTCGGGGGTCTCACCAGCACCATGGCGAAGCGCTCCTCCAGCTCGCACGGCTCCGGCATCGGCATCTTCCCGGCGCTCAGCCCCCCGCCCGACCCCGGGGCCGCTCCCGTTCCCGGGCCCCGGGGCAGCGCTTCCCCGTCCGCGCTCTCCACGTTCCCCATCCCCGGGCCCAGCAGCGGGGGGCGGTGGGAGCCTCCGCCCGCTCCGCCCGCCCCGCCCCGCCCCGCCCCGCCCGTCGGGGCCGCCCCGTCCGCTCCTCCCACGCCGCCTCCCGCCACCAGGGGGCGCGGCACGCTCGACTCGACGCCGATTGGTCCGCCCGAAGGTCGACGCCGACCAATCGGCACCGAGGTTCCCGCGGAGCTCTGACCAACGGTAGCGCCCGGGCGCGGCTGCTCGCCAATAGGCTGCGGAAGCGTCTCCTTTATCCCCGCCCCTCGCGGGGAAAGCGAACCGACGAGGTGAAGCGGAAGGCGGGACTTCGAGGCTCGCCCACCAATCAGCGGAGGGGGGCGGAGCAGAGTGGGGAGCGTCGGAGGCCCGGACGGACGGCGGAGCGCCGCGCAGGTGAGGGGCGCGGGGGGGGCGGGGAGCGGCGCCGGGGGCGGCCATGAACGGCAACGACGAACCTCAACGGCGGCCCCGGGGGGCTTCGGAGCACCCAGAGCTCCTCCGGGCACCGCCCCGAGCGGCCCCGCCCCCCCCTCAGCCCTCCCCGGGGGTCGCGGCCTAACGGGGGGCCGAGCGCGGTGCAGGCCGCGCCCCGAAGGGGAGGGGGGAGGGGGGAAAGGAGGGGGGCGCTGTGAGGCAGCGGCGCTACGCGGGGGGCGGGGCGGGGCCGGGGGTCAAAGGTCACCCTGAGGTACGGAGGGGCGGAGGGGTCAGAAAAGCTGCGCGTCCTGTGGGGCGGGGCGGGAGGAGCCCCGTAACCCCATAACCGCCAGAACCCCGTAACCACGCGGCCCCCGAAGGAGCCCCCACAGCCCCTATAAACCCCACAGCCCCCGAAGGAGCCCCCGCAGCCCCTATAAACCCCACAGCCCCCGAAGGAGCCCCCGCAGCCCCTATAAACCCCACAGCCCCCGAAGGAGCCCCCGCAGCTCCCTCGGGCCCTGCAGCCCCACATCCCCCATAACCCCACACCTCCCACAGCCCCATAACCTTACAACTCCAACCCCCCCCGGCCCCCGTAACCCCACGTCTTCCATAAGCACACAGCCCTGGGAGGAGCCCCCACAGCCCCCATGACCCCTCCACAACCCCACACCCCCCATAGCCCCCCATAACCCCACACCCCCCCATAATCCTACATCTCCCACAGCCCTACAACCCCCATAACCTCACACCCCCCATAACCCCCACAACCCCACACCCCCCATATCCCCCCATAACCTCTCATGACCCCCCATAACTCCACATTCCCCACATCACCCCCACAACCCCCCATAGCCCCCCCCATAATCCCACACCCCCATAGCTCTCCACCCCCTATAGCCCCCCACAACCCCACACCCCCCACAACCCCATAACCCCCCATAATCCCACACCCCCCATAGCCCCCCACAACCCCCACACCCTCATAACCCCCCATAGCCGCCCACAACCCCACAGCCCCCATAGCCCCCCATAATCCCACACCCCCCATAGCCCCCCATCCCACCCCCCTCTAACTCCACCCCGCCCTACAACCCATAGCCCCCCAAAGCCCAACCCCATAGCCTCCCCTCCACCCCCAAACCCCATAGCCCCCCACAATTCCCACAACCCCACAGCCACCCCACAACCCCACAGCCACCCCACCCCACACCCCCACAACCCCACACACCCACACCCCCCATAGCCCCCCATAACCCCGGTCCCCCCCCCACCCACCCCACACCCCCCATAGCCCCCCATAATCCCACACCCCCCACAGCCTCCCACACCCCCACAACCCCCCCATAGCCCCCCACAACTCCCCATAGCCCCCCACAACTCCACACCCCCATAGCCCCCCACAACCCCACACCCTCCTACAACCCCACACCCCCACAACCCCACACCCCCCATAGCCCCCCATAATCCCACAGCTCCCATAGCCCCCCATAACCCCGTAACCCCCCATAACCCCCCATAATCCCACACCCCCCATAGCCCCCCACAACTCCACACCCCCATAGCCCCCCACAACCCCATAGCCTCCTACAACCCCACACCCCTCCCAACCCCACACCCCTCACAATCCCCATAGCCCCCCACAACCCCATAGCCCCCCACAACTCCCCATAGCCCCCCACAACTCCACACCCCCATAGCCCCCCATAATCCCACACCCCCATAGCCCCCCACAGCCCCACAACCCCCCACACCCCCCCATAGCCCCCCCCACCCCCGCAGCCCCACAGCAGCCCACCCCTGTGCTCCACCCCACAGTGTCCCCATTCCCGGCCCTTTGCCCCGTCTCTCTCTGGCCGCAATGAACGTCTTCGACCGCAGCATCAACTTCGATGCCCTCTTCAAGTTCTCCCACATGTGAGTAACGCTGGGGGTGGGGGGGGTGCTGTGTGTGCCCCCCCCCCAATCCCTCCTGACCCCCCCACCGCCCCCCCCCCCCCGCAGCTCAGCCTCCACCCAGGAGCACCTGAAGAGGGTCTATGGCAGCTTTGCTCTCTGCATGCTGCTGGCTGCCGTGGGGGCGTACGTCAATGTGGTCACCCACCTGTTCCAGGTACGGCTGGGGGGTGTCTGCCCCCCCCTCGGGGTGCTGGGGCTGCTGTGACCCCCCCCTTCCCTGCGACCCCCCCCCATATCCTTGTTACCCCCCCCCATGTCTCTGTGATCCTCCCTATGTCCCCGTGACCCCCACCGTATCTCTTGTGACGCCCCAATATCCCTGTTACCCCCTTGTGCCCCCCCATATCCCCGTGACCCCCCCATGTTCCCCCCCATGTCCCCCCCATATCCCCCATATCCCCGTGACCCCCCCGTGTTCCCCCCCATGTCCCCCCCATATCCCTGTGCCCCCCCCATAACCCCCATATCCCCATGACCCCCCCATGTTCCCCCCCATGTCCCCCCCCATATCCCTGTGCTCCCCCCATATCCCCCATATCCCCATGACCCCCCCGTGTTCCCCCCCGTATCCCCATGACCCCCCCCGTGTCCTCTCCCGTATCCCTGTGCCCCCCCCATGTCACCCCCATATCCCCATGACCCCCCCGTGTCCCCCCCTTATCCCTGTGCCCCCCATATCCCCATGACCCCCCCATGTTCCCCCCCATACCCCCACGACCCCCCTGTGTTCTCCCCTTATCCCTGTGCCCCCCCTCCATGTGCCCCTGTGCCCCCCCCACGTCTCTGCGATCCTCCCTAAGTCCCCATGACACCCCCATCCCTGTGCCCCCCCCCATATTTCTTGTGACCCCCCCACATCCCTGTTCCCCCTCCCTGTGGCTCTGTACCCCCCCATATCCCACTGACCCCCCCATATCTTCATATTCCTGTGACCCCCCCCGTGTCCCTGTGACCCATCCCATATCCCCATGACCCCCCCACACCCGTTCCTGTGCCCCCCCTGACCCCCCCATACCCATGTGCCCCCCTGTGTGTCCCCCCCCATGTCTCTGTGACCCCCCCACGTCCCCGTGCCCCCACATATCCCCATGACCCCCCCACATCCTTCAGCCCCCCCATATCCTGTGCGTCCCTGTCCCCCCCGTATCCCCATGGCCCCCCCATATCCGTATGACCCCCCCGTGTCCCTGTGCCCCCCCATATCCCCATGTCCCCCCCCACATCCCTGTGCCCCCCCATCCATGCGACCCCCCCACGTCCCTGTGCCCCCCCACATCCCCATGACTTCCTCCATGTCTCCAACACATCGCTTTGCCCCCCCCATTTCCCCGTGACCCCCCCCATCCATGCAACCCCTCCCCATCCCTGTGCCCCCCCCACATCCTTCTGCCCCCCCCACATCCTTCTGCCCCCCCCCCCCACATCCCTCTGCCCCCCCATCCATCTGCCCCCCCCCCATATCCCCATTCCCCTCCCAACCCCGCGACTCCCCCCCATCCCCACGACCCCCCCATATCCTCCACCCCCTTGCCCCCCCCCGTTTGTCCCTTGGCAGGGTGGGGGCTGCTCTGTGACCCCCCCCCCGTTTGCCCCCCCCTCAGTTCAGCCTGCTGAGCGGCCTGGGCTCCCTGGGGCTGATGCTGTGGCTGACGGCGACGCCGCACAGCAGGGAGACGGAGCAGCAGCGGCTGGCGATGCTGGGGGGCTTCGCCTTCCTCACAGGTATGGGGGGGGACCCCAAAAAAAACGGGGGGGGGGGGCACTGCGCACCCCCTCGTAATCCTTCACCCCCCCCCACGTGCGATGGGGGGGCAGAGGAGGTCCTCACTGCGCTCTGTCCTTCCAGGCATCAACCTGGGGCCCCTCCTGCAGATGTGCATCGCCATCAACCCCAGGTAGGTGCCCCCCCCCCCCCAACCCCCAGCTGCCCCATAGGGACCCCCCCCACTGCCCCACGGAGC
The DNA here is from genome assembly GCA_036346035.1 of Crossoptilon crossoptilon. Taxonomy (NCBI): domain Eukaryota; kingdom Metazoa; phylum Chordata; class Aves; order Galliformes; family Phasianidae; genus Crossoptilon; species Crossoptilon crossoptilon. The sequence continues at coordinate 15,612 of JARXNR010000179.1, read as the reverse complement.
CCCCCACTGCCCCGTAGAGCTCCTGACCCCCCCACAAAGCCCCCAGACCATCCCATAGAGCTCCTGACCATCCCACAGAGCCCCCCACTGCCCCACACTGCACCTGACCCCCCCACAGAGCCCCCACCGCCCCATAGATTCCCATAACCACCCCACAGAGCCCCCCACCACCCCATAGAACCCCCTGACCCGCCATAGAAACCCCCACCACCCCATAGAATCCCCCACCACCCCGTAGAGCTCCTGACCCACCCACAGAGCTCCCCACCACCCCACAGAACCCCCTGACCCCCCCCACAGAGCCCCTGACCACCCCATAGAACCCCCTGACCCCCCACAGAGCCCCCCACCACACCTTAGAGCCACCCACCACCCCATAGAGCCCCCCACCACCCCATAGAGCTTCTGACCCCACACAGAGCCCCCCATTGCCCCACAGAGCCCCCCACCACCCCATAGAGCTCCTGACCCCCCCCCACAGAGCCCCTGACCCACCCTAGAAACCCCCACCACCCCATAGAAACCCCCAGTGCCCCATAGAGCCCCTGACTGCCCCATAGAGCTCCTGACCCCCCTGTACAGCCCCCCACTGCCCCACAGAGCCCCTGACTCCCTCCCTGACCCCACACAGAGCCCCCCACTGCCCCATAGAGCCTCTGACCACCCCATAGAATCCCCTGATCCCCCACAGAGCCCCCCATCACCCCATAGAGTCCCTGGCCCCCCCATAGAGCCCCCCACTGCCCCGCAGAGCCCCTGACCCTCCCATAGAGCTCCTGACCACCCCATAGAGCCCCCGACCCCACACAGAGCCCCCCACCGCCCCATAGAGCTCCTGACCACCCCATAAAGCCCCCCCTGACCCCCCCTTCTCCCCCAGCCTCATCCCCACCGCCTTCCTGGGCACGGCCGCCATCTTCGGCTGCTTCTCGCTCAGCGCTCTCTACGCCCGGCGCCGCAGTTTTCTCTACCTGGGAGGTGAGGGGGCCCCAAAAAGGGGACGGGGGCACCCCAAAAGGGGGCTGGGATACCCCACAAGGGGGCTGGGATACCCCACAAGGGGGCTGGGATACCCCAAAAGGGGTTGGAGGTGCTCAAAAAGGGGCCACGGTGCCCCCAAAAAGGGGCTGGAGTGGCCCAGAAGGGATTGGAGGTGCCCCAAAAGGGATTTAGGATGTCCCAGAAGAGATGGGAGGTGCCCCATAGAGGGGTTGGGGTGGCACAAAAGGGATTTGGGGTGCCCCAAAAGGGACTGGGTACCCCACAAGGGGGCTGGGATACCCCAAAAGGGATTGGAGGTGCCCCAAAAGGGATTTGGGATGCCCCAAAAGAGATGGGAGGTGCCCCATAGAGGGGTTGGGGTGGCCCAAAAAGGATTAAGGGTGTCCCAAAAGGGACTGGGTACCCCACAAGGGGTCAGGGTGCCCCATAAGGGATTGGAGGTGCCCCATAAAGGATTGAAGGTGACCTCATAAGGGTCAGGATGCCCCATAAGAGATTGGAGTTGCCCCATAAGGGGTCAGGGTGCCCCATAAGGGATTGGAGGTGCCCCATAAGGGTCGGGGTGCCCCATAAGGGGTCAGGGTGTTCTATAAGGGATTGATAAGGGGTTGGAGGTGCCTCATAAGGGTTGAGGTGCCCTATAAGGGGTTGGAGGTGCCCCAAAAGGGTTGGGGTGCCCTATAAAGGGATTGGAGGTGCCCCAAAAGGGCCAAGGTGCCCCATAAGGGTCGGGGTGCTTTATAAAGGGATTGGAGGTGCCCCGTAAGGAGTTGGAGGTGTCCGATAAGGGGTTGGAGTTGCCCCATAAGGCTCGGGGTGCCCCATAAGGGTCAGGGTGCCCCATAGAGGTCGGGGTACCCTATAAAGGGATTGGAGGTGCCCCAAAAGGGTCAGGGTGCCCCATAAGGGTTGGGGTGCCCTATAAAGGGGTTGGGGTGCCCCATAGGGGTCGGGGTGCCCTATAAAGGGATTGGAGGTGCCCCATAGGGGTCAGGGTGCCCCATAGGGGTTGGGGTGCCCTATAAAGGGATTGGAGGTGCCCCATAGGGGTCAGGGTGCCCCATAGGGGTCGGGGTGCCCTATAAAGGGATTGGAGGTGCCCCATAGGGGTCGGGGTGCCCCATAGGGGTCGGGGTGCCCCCAGGAGCTGCTCTCACTGCCGCCCCCCGCAGGTTTCCTGCTCTCCGGCCTCACCCTGCTGCTGCTCTCCTCCCTGCTCAACGCGCTGCTGGGCTCCGTGTGGCTCCTCACGGTGGGTGCTGCACCCGGCTCCGCTCCTTCAGGACCCCCCTGGGGGGTGGGGGGCACCCATCAGTCCCCGTCTGACCCCCCCCTCCTCGAACCCCCCCGAATTCTGCTCCCTGCAGGCCAACCTCTACGTGGGGCTGATGCTGATGTGCGGCTTCGTGCTGTTCGACACCCAGCTGATCATCGAGAAGGCAGAGAGCGGGGACAAGGATTACATCTGGTGGGGGTGCTATGGGGTGCTGTGGGGTGGGTTAGGGGTGCTATGGGGTGCTATGGGGCGCTGTGGGGTGGGTTAGGGGTGCTATGGGGTACTGTGGGGCAGTATGGGGTGGGGTTGGGGTGCTATGGGGCGCTGTGGGGTGCTGTGGGGCGCTGTGGGGTGGGTTAGGGGTGCTGTGGGGTGGGGTTGGGGTGCTATTGGATACTATGGGGCAGTATGGGGTGGGGTTGGGGTGGGGTTGGGGTGCTATGGGGCGCTGTGGGGTGAGTTAGGGGTGCTATGGGGTGGGGTTGGGGTGCTATTGGGTACTATGGGGCAGTATGGGGTGGGGTTGGGGTGCTATGGGGCGCTGTGGGGTGCTGTGGGGCGCTGTGGGGTGGGTTAGGGGTGCTGTGGGGTGGGGTTGGGGTGCTATTGGATACTATGGGGCAGTATGGGGTGGGGTTGGGGTTGGGGGGGCTATGGGGCGCTGTGGGGTGCTGTGGGGCGAGTTAGGGGTGCTATGGGGTGGGGTTGGGGTGCTATTGGGTACTATGGGGCAGTATGGGGTGGGGTTGGGGTGCTATGGGGCGCTGTGGGGTGCTGTGGGGCGCTGTGGGGTGGGGGTGGGGTGCTGTGGGGTGGGTTAGGGGTGCTATTGGGTACTGTGGGGCAGTATGGGGTGGGGTTGGGGTGGGGTTGGGTTGGGGTGCTATGGGGCGCTGTGGGGTGGGTTAGGGGTGCTATGGGGTGGGGTTGGGGTGCTATTGGGTACTATGGGGCAGTATGGGGTGGGGTTGGGGTGCTATGGGGCGCTGTGGGGTGCTGTGGGGCGCTGTGGGGTGGGGGTGCTATTGGGTACTGTGGGGCAGTATGGGGTGGGGTTGGGGTGGGGTTGGGGTGCTATGGGGCGCTGTGGGGTGGGTTAGGGGTGCTGTGGGGTGGGGTTGGGGTGCTGTCGGGTACTGTGGGGCGGTATGGGGTGGAGTTGGGATGGGTTTGGGGTGCTATGGGGCGCTGTGGGGTGGGATTGAGGAGGGGTTGGGGTGCTGTGGGGTGGGGTTGGGGTAGGTTTGGGTGCTATGGGGTGCTCTGGGGTGGCTTAGGGGTGCTGTGGGGTGCTATGGGGTGGGGTTGGGGTGGGTTTGGGGTGCTATGGGGCACTGTGGGGTGAGTTAGGGGTGCTGTGGGGTGCTATGGGGTGGGGTTGGGGTGCTGTTGGGTACTATGGGGCAGTATGGGGTGGGGTTGGGGTGGGTTTGGGGTGCTATGGGGCACTGTGGGGTGAGTTAGGGGTGCTGTGGGGCGCTATGGGGTGGGGTTGGGGTGGGGTTGGGGTTGGGGTGCTGTGGGGTGGCTTAGGGGTGCTGTGGGGCGCTGTGGGATGGGGTTGGGATGTTATGGGGCACTGAGAGGTGGGATTGGGGAGGGTTTGGGGTGCTGTGGGGTGGGGTTGGGGATGGGTTGGGGAGGGGTTAGGGTGCTATGGGGCGCTGTGGGATGGGTGTAGGGTGCTATGGGGCACAATGGGGTGGGGTTGGGGTGCTATGGGGCGCTATGGGGTAGGGTTGGGGAGGGGTTGGGGTGCTATGGGGTGGGGTTAGGGTGGGGTTGGGGTGCTATTAGGTACTATGGGGCGGTATGGGGTGGGGTTGGGGTGGGGTTGGGGTGCTATGGGGCGCTGTGGGGTGGCTTAGGGGTGCTGTGGGGCGCTATGGGGTGGGGTTGGGGTGGGTTTGAATGCTATAGGGCACTATGAGGTGCTGTAGGGTGCAGTGGGGTGGGTTTAGGGTGCTATAGGGCACTATGAGGTGCTATAGGGAGGGTTTGGGGTGCTGTGGGGCACTGTGGGGTAGGTTTGGTGTGGGGGTGCTATGGGGTGGGGTGGATTTGGGGTGCTATAGGGTGAGATGGGGTGCTGTGGGGCGCTATGGGTGGGGTTGGGGCGGGTTTGGGTGTTGTGGGGTGCTGTGGGGTGGGTTTGGGGTGCTATGGGGCGCTGTGGGGTGGGGATGGGGGGTTTGGGGTGGCACAGCCCCCCCCAATGCCGTGCTGTGACCCCACAGGCACTGCGTGGATCTTTTCCTGGATTTTGTCAACATCTTCCGAGAGCTGCTGATGATCCTGGGGGTGAACGAGGTGGGGGGGTTATGGGGTGGGGGGGGTTATGGGGTGGGGGGGCAGCGCTGTGGGGTGGAGGGGGGGGTTATGGGGTGTGGGGTTATGGGGTTATGGGATGGGGGTGGGGGTATGGGATGGAGGAAGGGATTCTGGGGTGGGGGAGGGTTATGGGGTGGGGAAGATTTATGGGGTGGAGGGTGGCGTTGCGGGGTGGGGGGGTGGGAAGCAGGGTTATAGGATTGGGGAGGGGGTTATGGGATGGCGGCGGGGTTATGGGATGGGATTATGGGATGTGGGGCAGCGCCAACAGCCGCCTCTCCCCCAGCAGAACAAGAAGAAGGAGAAGAAGTGAAGCCGCTCCAGGAAGAAGTGGAGCTGCCCCCCCCCCCAATCCCCCCCCATCCCCCCCAATCCGCCCCCACGACCCCAACCCCCACCCCACCCCCCCCCCCCCACCCCCCCCGTTCATTAAAGGCTGCTTTGCTGCCCCCCCCAGCAGCCCGGACGCTTTGGCACCTCGTGGCTCCTTTCCTCCCCTCTGCCCCATAGATTTCCCCCATTGATGACCCGCAGATCTGCTGGCGCTCCGCAGCCCCCCCCCCTCAATTCCCCAGGTTGGGGGGGGGTCGTGGGGGCGGGGGGAGAGGGGGGGGTCGACCCTCTTTGACCCCCCACCGCCCACAAAGGGGACTGGGGGGGTTCGGGGGGGGTGGGGGGTTCGGGACCCCCTTCTGCCCCACAGAGCCTCTCCTTTAGTGCCAAGCAGAGCAGCGTCCAGCAGGTCTGAGTGTAATTAATTAATTACCCCCCCCCCTAATTAACACCACCCCCCTTTTCCCCCCCCTTCCCCCCCCCCGTGGGAGCGGTGATGGCTGCAGGGCCGTCACTCTTTGTACACCGGAATGATTCAATAAAACGCTGAGATCGAAACCGTGCAGCAGCCCGGGGGGGGGGGGGAGGGGGGACGAGAACAGACAGACGACAGACAGACATGTTTTTTTCTTGTGTTTTTTGGTTTTTTTTTTTTTTTTTGGGGTATGTGTTGCGTTTTGTTTTGTTGTCGTAACTATAAGTTTGTTTCTTTTTTTATAATTTTGTCACTTTCTTTTTAATTTATAGTTCTATTTTTTTTCTGATATCCCCCATAAGGTGACATCCCCCATAAGGTGACATCCCCCATAGGGTGGGATTCCCCTATAGGATGGCATCCCGTGGTGTGGTGACATCCCCCCGTGGAGGTGACCCCCTCCAATAGGATGCCACCCCCCTATGGGGTCACATCCCCCAATAGAGGTGGCATCCCCCCATAGGATGGCATCCCCTATAACCCCCAATGGACTGGGATTCCCCTATAGGGTGACATCCACCCCATAGGACGGCATCCCCTATATCCCCCAATGGACTGGGATTCCCCTATAGGGTGACATCCACCCCATAGGACGGCATCCCCTATATCCCCCAATGGACTGGGATTCTCCTATAGGGTGACATCCGCCCATAGGATGCCATCCCCTATATCCCCCATTGGACTGGGATTCCCCTATAGCGAATCCTTCTCCCTCTTTGTCCCCACTGTTGGGGTCACCCCATCCCCAAACCCGCTGTCCCCTGTGGGTCACGCTGTCCCTATTGGGGTGTGGGGCTGTGCCGTAGGGACGCGTGTCCCTATTGGGGCTCCACTATGGGGTTGGGTGTCACCATTGGGGTCCAGGGCTGTGTTATAGGGGTGGATGTCCCCTTTGGGGTCCAGGATATGCTATGGAGTCCCAGTTTAGGGTCTGGGGCTGTGCTATGGGAATGGGTGTCCCCTTTGGGGTCGAGGATGTGCTATGGGGACAGGTGTCCCTGTTGGGGTCTGGGGCTCCACTATTGGGATGGGTGTCCCCCTATTGGGGTCTGGGGCTCCACTGTGGGGTTGGATGTTCCTATAGGGGACCTCAGCTGTGCCATAGGGATGGGTGTCCCTATTGGGGCTCCACTATTGGGATGGGTGTCCCTATTGGGGTCTGGGGCTCCATTATGGGGATGGGTGTCCCTATTGGGGCTCCACTGTGGGGATGGGTGTCCGGTGTCCCCATTGGGGTGTGGGGCTGTGTTATGGGGTGGGGGTCCCCATTGGGGTCCAGGGCTATTCAATGGGGATGGGTGTCCCTATTGGGGTCTGGGTCACCGCTATGGGGTGGGTGTCCCTATTGGGGTCTGGGGCTCCACTATTGGGGTGGGTGTCCCTATTGGGGTCCAGGGCTATCCCATGGGGATGGGTGTCCATATTGGGGTCTGAAGCTCCGCTATGGGGATGGGTGTCCCCCTATTAGGGTCTGGGGCTCCATTATGGGGATGGGTGTCCCTACCGGGGTTTGAGGGTCCACTACTGGGATGGGTGTCCCCCTATTGGGGTCTGGGTCACCGCTGTGGGGTGGGTGTCCCTACTGGGGTCTGGGGCTGTGTTATGGGGTGGGTGTCCCCCTACTGGGGTCTGGGGCTGTGTTATGGGGTGGGTGTCCCTACTGGGGTCTGGGGCTGTGTTATGGGGTGGGTGTCCCCCTACTGGGGTCTGGGGCTGTGTTATGGGGTGGGTGTCCCTACTGGGGACGCTGGCTGTGCCATAGGGCCATATGTCCCACTTGGGGACCCTGGTTTGCCATGGCATTGCTGGGCGCCGTGTGGGGTTTTGTGGGGTGTCCCCATGTCCCCCCCCCATGTCCCCAGAGCTCCATGAATCTCCCCCCGGACAAAGCGCGGCTGCTGCGCCAATACGACAACGAGAAGAAGTGGGACCTGATCTGCGACCAGGTGGGTGCTGGGGGGGGGGGGAATTGGGGGGGGGCTCAGTGCTGTGCCACCACCCCACGTCCCCACGTCCCCACGTCCCCCCCAGGAGCGCTTCCAGGTGAAGAGCCCCCCCCACGCCTACATCCAAAAGCTGCAGAGCTTCCTGGATCCCGGAGTCACGCGGAAGGTGAGGGGGGGGCTGAGGGGGGGGGGGCTGTGGTGGGCTATGGGGGTGATGTGGGGGGGCTATGGGGGGGTTGGGGGAGGCTATGAGGGGCTATGGGGGGTGATATGGGGGGGCTGTGGTGGGCTATGGGGGTGATGTGGGGGGGCTATGGGGGGTGATGTGGGGGGCTATGGGGGGGTTGGGGGAGGCTATGAGGGGCTATGGGGGTGATTTGGGGGGGCTGTGGGGGGGTTGGGGGGTGATGTGGGGGGCTATGGGGGTGATGTGGGGAGCTATAGGGAGGTTATGGTGGGGTGATGTGGGGGGCTATGGGAGGCTATAGGGGGTGATGTGGGGGGGCTATGGGGGGGCTGGGGGAGGCTATGGTGGGCTATGGGGGTGATTTGGGGGGCTATGGGGGAGTTGGGGGGTGATGTAGGGGGCTATGGGGGGCTATGGGGGTGAGGTGGGGGGGCTATGGGGGGGTTGGGGGAGGCTATGAGGGGCTATGGGGGTGATTTGGGGGGGCTGTGGGGGTGATCTGGGGGGCTATGGGGGGGTGCTATGTGGGGGGCTACGGGGGTGATGTAGGGGGCTATGGGGGGGCTATAGGGGGTGATGGGGGGCTATGGGGGGGCTGGGGAGGCTGTGGTGGGCTATGGGGGTGATGGGGGGCTATGGGGGCTGTGGGGTTGATGTGGGGGGCTATGGGGGGTATGGGGGGGTGATGAATGGGGGGCTGTGGGGGGGAATGTGGGGGGTGGGGGGTTATTTGGGGGCTGTGGGGGGCTGAGGGGGTTATGGGGGGCTGCTATGGTGGGCTGTGGGGTTGCTATGGGGTCGATATGGGGTTGATATGGGGTGGATATGAGGTTGTTGTGGGGCTGATATGGGGTTGCTGTGGGATCGATATGGGGTTAATATGGGGTCGATATGGGGTTGATATGGGGTGGCTGTGGGGTTGATATGAGGTGGATATGGGGTGGCTGTGGGGTTGATACGGGGTCGATATGGGGTGGCTGTGGGGTCAATATGGGGTTGATATGGGGTGGCTGTGGGGTCGATATGGGGTCGATATGGGGTGGCTGTGGGGTGGCTGTGGGGTGGATACGGGGTGGCTGTGGGGTGGATACGGGGTGGCTGTGGGGTGGATATGGGGTGGATATGGGGTGGATATGGGGTGGATATGGGGTGGCTGTGGGGTGGCTGTGGGGTGGATATGGGGTGGATATGGGTGGTGTGGCTCAGGACCTGCTGTGCCCGCAGAAGTTCCGCAGGAGGGTGCAGGAATCCACCAAAGTGCTGCGCGAGCTGGAGATCAGCCTGAGGACCAACCACATCGGGTGCGGGCGGGGGGCGCGGGGGGCGGGGGGGGCAGCCGGGGGGGGGGCAGGGGGGGGGGAGGTCGGGTCCGGGCGGATGTGGGGCGGATGTGGGGCGGATGTGGGGCGGATGGGAAGCGCTGCCGCCCTGGGCCGGATCCTCACCTCCTCCTCCTCCTCACTGCCATGCGGGGCTCAGATCCCACGGCATCATGGGGGGCTGTGGGGCGGGGGGTTATGGGGTGGGGTGGGGATGGGGTCGGGGGTGGCCATAGGGATGGGGTGGGGATGGGGACGGGGTGGGGATGGGGTGGTTGTGGGGTCAGGGATGGCCATAGGGACGGGGTGGGGATGGGATGGGATGGTTATGGGGACAGGGTGGTTATAGGGACGGGGTGGTTATGGGGACAGGGTAGGGATGGGGTGACTATGGGGTCAGGGATGGCCATAGGGACGGGGTGGTTATGGGGACAGGGTAGGGATGGGGTGACTATGGGGTCAGGGATGGCCATAGGGACAGGGTGGTAATGGGATGGGGTGGTTATGAGATGGGGTGGGGATGGGGTCAGGGATGGCCGTAGGGACGGGGTCCTTATAGGGATGGGGTGGTAATGGGATGGGGTGGTTATGGGGACAGGGTGGAGATGGGGTGGCTATGGGGTCAGAGATGGGGTGGTTATGAAATGGGGTGGTTATGGAATGGGGTGGTTATGAGGACAGGGTGGTTATGGGGACAGGGTAGGGATGGGGTGGCTATGGGGTCAGGGATGGCCATAGGGACGGGCTGGTTATGGGATGGGCTGGTTATGGGATGGGATGGTTATGGGGACAGGGATGGCCATAGGGACGGGTGTGGCAATGGGGTGGGGTGGCTGTGGGGACGGGGTGGAGATGGGAGCAGGGATGGCCGTAGGAACAGGGTGGCTGTGGGGTGGCTGTGGGGATGGGGTGGCTATGGGGTCAGGGATGGCCATAGGAACAGGGTGGCTATAGGGACAGGGTGGCTGTGGGGTGGTTGTGGGGATGGGGATGGGGTGGCTATGGGGTCAGGGATGGCCATAGGGACAGGGTGGTTGTGGGGCAGGGTGGTTATGGGGATGGCGGTCACTATAGGGATGGGGTGGTTGTGGGGACGGGGATGGCTGTAGGAATGGGGTGGCTATAGGGACAGGGTGGTAATGAGGACAGGATAGCTGTGGGGACGGGGTGGCTGTAGGGACAGGGTGGCTGTAGGGACGGGATGGCTGTAGGGACGGGGTGGCTGTAGGGACGGGGTGCCTATAGGGACGGGATGGCTGTAGGGACGGGATGGCTATAGGGACGGGGTGGCTATAGGGTCGGGATGGCTATAGGGACAGGGTGGCTGTAGGGACAGGGTGGCTATAGGGACGGGATGGCTGTAGGGACGGGGTGGCTGTAGGGACGGGGTGGCTGTAGGGTCGGGGTGCCTATAGGGACGGGATAGCTATAGGGACGGGATAGCTATAGGGACGGGATGGCTATAGGGACGGGATGGCTGTAGGGACGGGATGGCTATAGGGACGGGGTGGCTATAGGGTCGGGATGGCTATAGGAACGGGGTGGCTGTAGGGACAGGGTGGCTATAGGGACGGGATGGCTATAGGGACAGGGTGCCTATAGGGACGGGATGGCTATAGGGACGGGATGGCTATAGGGACAGGGTGCCTATAGGGACAGGGTGGCTATAGGGACGGGATGGCTGTAGGGACGGGGTGGCAGTGAGGCCGGGCTGTCCGTAGTGCCGTCCCCGCACGCCCCAGCCCCCCATGCCCGTTACCCCCCCCCCCCCCGCCCCACAGCGCACGGCCCGGCTCAGCCCTTCCCTGCCGCGGCCCGAAATGACGCCGGCAGCGGAAGCAGCGCAGCGCGGGCGGGGCTGCAGGAAAGGGGGGGGGGCGGCCCCAAAGCGCCGACGGCAGCGCGAGGGGATCGGCAGCGTCCGGCCCTATGGCACCCCATAGCCGCCCCACGGCCACCCCATAGCGCACCGCCCCGTGCAGACCCCAACCCCACACCCACCCCATCCCCACCCCACCCCATCCCCACCCCCATCCCCACTCCCACCCCCACTCCCACCCTTTGCAGACCCCATCCCCACCCCCATTCCATCCCCACCCCATGCAGACCCCATTCCCACACCCATCCCATTCCCACCCTTTGCAGACCCCAACCCCATCCCCATCCCCACCCCATTCCTACACCCACCCCATACAGACCCCATGCAGACCCCATCCCCATCCCCCCCATCCCCACCCACCCCATGCAGACCCCATCCCCATTCCCCCCCATTCCCACCCCATCCCCATTCCAACCCTACTTCATTCGCACCCCCACCCCATTCCCACCCCCCACCCACGCCGCCCACACCGCAACCCGACCCCCTCCCCCACCCCAGGCAGACCCCATGCAGACCCCATCCCCATCCCCACCCCGTCCCCATCCCCACCCCATGCAGACCCCATCCCCATTCCCCCCCCATTCCCACCCCATCCCCATTCCAACCCCACTTCATTCCCACACCCACCCCATCCCCACCCCATTCCCACCCCATTCCCACCCCCATCCCACCCCCACCCTTTGCAGACCCCAACTCCATCCCCATCCCCACCCCATGCAGCCCCCATCCCCAACCCCACCCCATTCCCACACCCACCCCATGCAGACCCCATTCCCACACCCACCCCATCCCCATCCCCATCCCCATCCCCCCCCCATGCAGACCCCATTCCCACCCCATCCCCATCCCAACCCCACCTCATTCCCACACCCACCCCATGCAGACCCCCTCCCCACCCCCACCCCATGCAGACCCCACCCCCACCCCATCCCCACCCCCACCCTTTGCAGACCCCATTCCCACCCCATACTTTGGGGTCCTGGCTTTGGGGTCGTGGTGTGGGGTGTTGGGCTCATGACTTTGGGGTCGTAGTTTTAAAGTCATGGTTTTGGGGTCACGTTTTTAGGGGTCCTGGCTTTAGGGTGAAGTTTTTGAGATCACATCTTTGGGGTCATGGTGTAGGGTGGTGGTGTTGGGGTCACGTCTTTGGGGTCATGGTTTTGGGGTCCTGGAGTTAGTCATGTTTTTAGGGATGTGGCTTTGGGGTCCTGGTTTTAGGGTCATGGTTTTTTGGGGTCATGATGTTGGGTGGTGGCATTGGGGTCATGGTTTTGGGGTCATGGTTTTGGGGTCCTGGAGTTAGTCATGTTTTTAGGAATGTGGCTTTGGGGTCACGTCTTTGGGGACATGTCTTTGGGGTCCTGGCTTTGGGGTCATGTTTTTAGGGATGTGGCTTTGGGGTCCTGGCTTTGGGGTCCTGGCTTTGGGGTCGTCATTTTGGGATCATCATTTTGGGGTCCTCATTTTGGGGTCCTGGATTTAGTCATGTTTTATGGATGTGCCTTTGGGGACATGTTTTTGGGGTTATGTTTTTGGGGTCGTGTTTTTGGGGTCATGTTTTTGGGGTCCTGGATTTAGTCATGGTTTTAGGGATGTGGATTTGGGGTCCTGGCTTTGGGGTCACGTTTTTGGGGTCGTGTTTTTGGAGTCCTGGCTTTAGGCTGTTATTTTTGGGGTCCCGCTTTTGAGATCCTGGTTTTGGACTCACGTTGTTGGGCTCCTGGCTTTAGGCTGTTATTTTTGGGGTCACGTCTTTGGGGTCCCGTTTTTGGGGGTGGTGCCATCGGGGTGCCCCCATCCCTGAGCTCCGTCTCGCCCTATAGGTGGGTGCGTGAGTTCCTCAATGATGAGAACAGGGGGCTGGACGTGCTGGTGAACTACCTGTCCTTCGCCCAGTGCGCCGTCATGTGAGTGGGGGTCCGGGGGTCCCGGGGGCAAAGGGATGCTCTGCCCCCCCCCCCCCACATTGCCGTGTGCCACCTCTGGGTGCCCCCCACCTCTGGGTGCCCCCCACCTCTGGGTGCCCCCCCCCCAGGTTTGATTTCGAGGGCCCCGACGGCGGTGAGGACGGCGCCCTGGAGAAGCTGCGATCCTGGAGTCGCTCCATTGAGGACCTGCACCCCCCCGGCGCCCCCCCAGCCCCGTTTGGCAGCAGTTGGACGCGCTCTGCCCGGCACGGCGCCCTGCGGTGCGTAGCTGCTGCTCTGTGCCACCCTGTGCCATCTGTGCCATGTGTGCCATCCGTGTGTGCCACCTCTCTGTGCCATCCTGTGCCATGTGCTGTGTGCCATCCTGTGCCATCCTGTGCCATCCTGTGCCATGTGTGCCATCCGTGTGTGCCGTGTGCTCTGTGCCATCCTGTGGCATCCGTGTGTGCCATGTGGTCTGTGCCATCCTGTGCCATCCGTGTGTGCCATCCTGTGCCATCCTGTGCCATCCGTGTGTGCCATCCGTGTGTGCCGTGTGCTCTGTGCCATCTGTGTGTGCCATCCTGTGCCATCCTGTGCCATCCTGTGCCATGTGTGCCATCCTGTGCCATGTGCTGTGTGCTGTGTGCCATCCTGTGCCATGTGTGCCATGTGTGCCATCTGTGTGCCATCCGTGTGTGCCACCTCTGTGTGCCATCCTGTGCCGTGTGCTGTGTGCCATCCTGTGCCATCCTGTGCCAGTGTGCCATGTGTGCCATCCTGTGCCATGTGTGCCTTCCATGTGTGCCATCCTGTGCCATCCGTGTGTGCCATGTGTGCCACCTGTGTGTGCCTGCCATCCTGTGCCATCCGTGTGTGCCATCCGTGTCTGCCATCCTGTGCCATCTGTGTGTGCCATCTGTGTGTGCCATGTATTCTGTGCCATCCTGTGCCATCCGTGTGCCATCCGTGTGCCATCCTGTGCCATCCTGTGCCATCCTGTGCCATCCGTGTGTGCCATGTGTGCCATCACTGTGCCATGCCCGGTGCCCATGGTGTGCCTGTGTGACATGTGCCTGTGCCATGTGTTGTGCCATCCGTGTGCCATCCATGTGCCCTCCGTGTGCCATCCGTGTGTCATCCATGTGCCATCCATGTGCCATCCGTGTGCCATCCATGTGCCATCCATGTGCCATCTGTGTGCCATCCGTGCCAGTGGCCTCTGTGCTGTCCCATCCTGTTGCCATCCCGTGTGCTGTGCAATCCTATGCTATCCTGTGCCATCCTGTGCCATGTGTGACCATTGCTCCCATCCATCCACCCATGTGTGCCATGTGCCATCCTATGCCATCCCATCCCATCCTGTGCTGTGCCACCTCACCCCACCCCCCCCCACCCCATCCCATCCCATACCCCAGATGCGTGGGCCATGCCATCCTCTGCGTGCCATCTATGCCCTGCCATCCAATTCCCATCCACCATCCTGTGCTGTGGCCACCCATCCCATCCCCAGTCCCCATCCCATCCCATCCCATGCTGTGCCATGCCATCCTATGCTGGCCATCATCCATATGCCCTTTTTCCCAACCCTTTTTTTTTGATGCATGCCCATCACCCTTACCGCCACCCCACGCATTGTCATCAGCCCCACATACATCCATGCTGTAGCCGTGCCAACCCGTCCCATCCCATTCCTTGCTGTGCCACCCCACGCCACCCTATGCTGCGCCATGCCATCCTATGCCATGACATCCCATGCCATCCTATGCTGTGCCATGCCATCCTATGCTGTGCCATGCCATCCTATGCCATGACATCCCATCCCATCCCATGCTGTGCTGTGCCACCTCACCCCACACCACCCCACCCCATCCCATCCCATCCCATCCCATCCCATGCTGTGCCATGCCATCCTATGCTGTGCCATCCCATCCCATCCCACCCCATGCTGTGCTGTGCCACCTCACCCCACGCCACCCCACGCCACCCCATGCTGCGCCATGCCATCCTATGCCATGCCATCCTATGCGACCCCGTGCCATCCTATGCTGCGCCATGCCAGTCGCAAGACTATGCATCCATCCTATCCATGACTCCCCTGCCATGGTGGGGGGCCTATGCTGTGCCATGCCATCCTATGCCCCCCCCGCCCCACACCCGCCCCCATGCCACATTAACTATGCTTGTGCCATGCCATCCTATGCCCCCCCACCCCACGCCACCCCCCCGTGCCCCTGCTGTCTGTCTGTCTGTCCGCCCGCCCTGACGCCGCTCTCTGCCCGCAGTGCTGCGCTGCCGCCCTCCTCGCTCTCTCTCTGTCTCTGCGCTGCTCACGGGGTGAGTTTCCATCCTTCTGCTGCTTCTCCGCCTCTCCGCCCCCCTCGCCCCCCAATTTCCCCACGGCGTTGGGTTGACGTGACCCCAAATCCCCCCCCCCCCCGTCCCCCACAGTGCCGGGACGCTGCCGAGCCGCCGGGCGCTGAAGAACGCGCGCATGGTGAGCAGCAAGGACGACGTGCATCTGTGCGTGATGTGCCTGCGGGCCGTCATGAACTACCAGGTGGGGACACAGGGGGTGGCACTGCGTCACCGTGCCGCCGTCGCGGCCGTGGGGACGGCGCTGTGACACCGTGGGGGGGTGGGGGGTGACGCCCCCGCGTGCCGAAATGGGGACGGCGCTGGGATGTGCTGGGGGTGCGGGGTGGCACCGCGTCGCTGCCGCCGGAGAGGTGGGGGGACATCGTGGTGGCGCTGTCACCGTGCCACCCGTGGGGACGTGTCACCATAGCAGGTGCAGGGATGTCACTGTGTCACCACCAAACTGGGTGTGGGGACATCACGGTGGCACTGTCACCGTGCTGAGTGTCAGGGCATCACTGTGTCACCATCACCATGTTGGGTATGGGGACATCGTGGTGGCATATCAGATGCAGGGATGTCACTGTGCCATTGTCATT
>JARXNR010000052.1:0-17947 GCA_036346035.1 Crossoptilon crossoptilon | reverse complement strand
TTATGGGGTCATAGGGGGGGTTATGGGGTCATAAGAGGGGTTATGGGGTCATAGGGGGTGTTATGGGGTCGTTAGGGGGGTTATGGGGTCATTAGAGGAGTTATGGGTTCATTGGGGGGGATTTGGGGGGCTATGGGGTCATTACGGGGGTTATGGGGTGGGTTATGGGGTTATAAGAGGGGTTATAGGGCCGTGGGGGGGGTTATGGGGTTTTTGAGGGGCTTATGGGGTTGTCAGGGGGGGCTGTGAGGGTTATGGGGTCATGAGGGGGGGGGTTATGGGGTGGGTTATCTATGGGTGAATCTATGGGGTCAGTGCTATGGGGCGCTGTGGGGTGGATCTGTGGGGTCAGTGCTATGGGGCGCTATGGGGAGGATCTATGGGGTGACCGCTATGGGGCGCTATGGGGCGGATCTACGGGGTGACCGCTATGGGGCGCTATGGGGCAGATCTATGGGGTGACCGCTAAGGGGTGCTATGGGGTGAATCTATGGGTCAGTGCTATGGGGTGCTGTGGGGCAGATCTATGGGGTGACCGCTATGGGGCGCTGTGGGGCAGATCTATGGGGTCAATGCTATGGGGCGCTGTGGGGCAGATCTATGGGGTGACCGCTATGGGGTGCTATGGGGTGAATCTACGGGTCAGTGCTATGGGGTGCTGTGGGGCAGATCTATGGGGTGACCGCTATGGGGCGCTGTGGGGCAGATCTATGGGGTCAGTGCTATGGGGCGCTGTGGGGCAGATCTATGGGGTGACCGCTATGGGGTGAATCTATGGGTCAGTGCTATGGGGTGCTGTGGGGCAGATCTATGGGGTGACCGCTATGGGGCGCTGTGGGGCAGATCTATGGGGTCAGTGCTGTGGGGCGCTGTGGGGCAGACCTATGGGGTGACCGCTATGGGGCGCTGTGGGGTGGATCTATGGGGTGACCACTAGGGGGCGCTATGGGGTCAGTGCTATGGGGCGCTGTGGGGCAGATCTATGGGGTGACCGCTAGGAGATGCTATGGGGCAGATCTATGGGGTGACCGCTAGGGGACACTATGGGGTCAGTGCTATGGGGCGCTATGGGGCAGATCTGTGGGGTCAGTGCTGTGGGGTGCTGTGGGGCGGATCTTTGGGGTCAGTGCTATGGGGCGCTATGGGGCAGACCTATGGGGTGACCGCTATGGGGCGCTGTGGGGCAGATCTATGGGGTGACCGCTATGGGGCGCTGTGGGGCAGATCTATGGGGTCAGTGCTATGGGGCGCTGTGGGGCAGACCTATGGGGTGACCGCTAGGGGGCGCTGTGGGGTGGATCTATGGGGTGACCACTAGGGGGCGCTACGGGGTCAGTGCTATGGGGCGCTGTGGGGCAGATCTATGGGGTGACCGCTAGGGGGTGCTATGGGGTGAATCTATGGGTCAGTGCTATGGGGTGCTGTGGGGCAGATCTATGGGGTGACCGCTATGGGGCGCTGTGGGGCAGATCTATGGGGTCAGTGCTATGGGGCGCTGTGGGGCAGATCTATGGGGTGACCACTAGGGGGCGCTATGGGGTGGATCTGTGGGGCCAGTGCTATGGGGCGCTATGGGGCAGACCTATGGGGTGACCGCTATGGGGCGCTGTGGGGTGGATCTATGGGGTGACCACCAGGGGGCGCTGTGTGGCGGAATCTTTGGGGTGACCGCTAGGGGGCGCTGTGGGGCAGATCCATGCGCTGACCACCAGGGGGCGCTGTGGGGCGGAGGTACGGGACCGGCGCTATGGGGTCGGTCTGTAGGGTCGGTGTATGGGGTGCGCGCTATGGGGCGGCCCTATAGATGACGGTTCCGCCCCACAGACGACGGGCGCCTGGAGGAGCTGCGCGCCGCGCTGCCCAACCCGGAGGAGCTGCCGGGTTTCCGGATGTTCCCCATCGAGTTCGAGAAGGTGAGCGGCCCTATAAGCACCGCCCCATAAGCGCCGCCCCATAAGCGCCGCCCCACAGCGCCCCGTATCCCTCCGTGTCGTCCCGTATGGCCCCATAGCGCCCCACATCCCCCCCATGAGCCCGGAGCCCCAGAGAAACCCCACACACCCCATAACCCCCCTTAGAGCCCCATATGACCCCATAACCCCACATGACCCCATAACACCCCACCCCATAATCCTGTATGACCCCATAGCCCTATATGACCCCATAACCCCATATGACCCCATAACCCCACATGACCCCATAACCCCACATGACCCCATATGACCCCATAACCCATGTATGACCCGACCCCATACCCCTAATATGACCACTATAACCCTATATGATCCCATAACCCATATGGACACTATATAACCGCTGTTATGACAGCATGGGCACCACTAGTGACCCATTTGACCCCACAACCCCCCATCACCCCATAACCCCCCGTTCCCCCCCATGACCCCATAACCCCGTCTGACCCCATAACGACCCTGTGACCCCATAACCCTGTCCGACCCCATAAGGCCCCCATGACCCCATCCGACCCCATAACGACCCCATTTGACCCCATAACCCCATGTGACCCCATAACCCCCCATCACCCCATAACCCCATTTGACCCCATAACCCCACATGACCCCATAACCCCATTGGGGTTCTATGGGTTCATAACGATGGGGACCCCCCCATCCCTACCCATAATGACCCCATAAGGCCCCTGTGACCCCATAACCCCATCCGACCCCATAAGGCCCCTGTGACCCCATAAAAACCCATGGGACCCCCATAACCGACCCCCTCAGTGTGACCACATATGGTTTCATTTGACCCACAACCCCCGGGCATTCGCTATGACCATCTACCCCCCGTTCCTACCCCGGGACCCCATAACAATGGTCGGACCCGACCCCATAAGGCCGCGTATGGGTTTATGGGTCCTAATCCAACCCCATAGGGCCACTCCGTGACCCATAACCCCATCCGACCCGTTATGGGGGTCCATATGTGACCCCATAATGGTTATCTGACCCATAACCCCTGGGTTGAACCCATGAACCCATAACCGACCCATATGGGGTTCTATGGGGTCTTAAACCACATTTGGACCCCACAACCCCCCAATCACCCATTCTCTAGAACCCCGTTCCCCCCCGTGACACCAGGGCTCTATTAGGGATACCCAGCGGCAGACCCCATAAAGGTACCCCAATATGTGGGGTTCCATAAAAACCCTACAGGACGACGACTCCAACTTCCACATGGATTTCATCGTGGCCGCCTCCAACCTGGGGTCATAACCGTTATTTGGGATCGCGACGGCGGTCACCGGCAACAAGGTCGGGCCCTGGGCAAATCCCAGATAGGGTCGTGTGGGGTCCTAGGGTCTTATGGGGTCCACTTCTGGACCGGCACAAGGTCGGCCCTACAAATCCCATATAGGGTCGTGTGGGGTCCTATAGGGTCTTATGGGGTCTTATAGGGTCGTGTGGGGTCGTATGGGGTCATAATGTGTTATTATGGGATCGCGCCGGCGGACCGGCACAAGGTCGGCCCTATAAATCCCATATAGGGTTGTGTGGGGTCCTATAGGGTTATATGGGGTGGTGTGGGGTCTTATAGGGTCGTGTGGGGTCATATGGGGTCATAATGTGTTATTATGGGATCACACCAGCAGGCCGGCCCTATAAATCCCATATAGGGTCATATGGGGTCCTATGGGGTTGTATGGGGTGGTGTGGGGTCTTATAGGGTCGTGTGGGGTCATATGGGGTCATAATGTGTTATTATGGGATCGCGCCGGCGGACCGGCACAAGGTCGGCCCTACAAATCCCATATAGGGTCGTGTGGGGTCCCATAGGGTCTTATAGGGTCTTATGGGGTCTTATAGGGTCGTGTGGGGTCATATGGGGTCATAATGTGTTATTATGGGATCGCACTGTAGGACCGGCACAAGGTCGGCCCTACAAATCCCATATAGGGTTGTGTGGGATCCCATAGGGTCTTATAGGGTCTTATGGGGTCTTATAGGGTCGTGTGGGGTCATATGGGGTCATAATGTGTTATTATGGGATCGCGCCGGCGGACCGGCACAAGGTTGGCCCTATAAATCCCATATGGGGTTATATGGGGTCTTATAGGGTCATTTGGGGTCTTATAGGGTTATATGGGGTCTTATAGGGTCGTGTGGTGTCATATGGGGTCATAATGTGTTATTATGGGATCACACTGGCGGACCGGCACAAGGTCGGCCCTATAAATCCCATATAGGGCTATATGGGGTGGTGTGGGGTCATATGCGGATATATAGGGTCCTGTAGGGTTGTATGGGGCCGTATGGGGTTCTGTGGGTTCTACGGGGTCCCATTGGGTTCTATGGGTTCTATGGGGTCCTTATGGGGTCTATGGGGTCCCAATGGGTTCTGTGGGTTCTATGGGGTCCCTATGGGTTCTACGGGGTCCCAATGGGATCTACGGGTTCTGTGGGGTCCCTATGGGTTCTATGGGGTCCCAACGGTCTCTATGGGTTCTATGGGGTCTGTATGGGTTTTGTGGGGTCCCAGTGGGTTCTATGGGGTCTCTTTGGGCTCTATGGGTTCTGTGGGGTTTCTGTGGGTTCTGTGGGGTTGTATGGATTCTATGGGGTCGCAATGGGTTCTATGGGTTTCTGGGGGTCCCTATGGGTTTCGATGGGGTTCCAATGGGTCCATGGGTAACAATGGTCTCTATGGGTTCTGTGGGGTCTCTATGTGTTCTATGGGGTCTCTATGGGTTCTGTGGGGTCCCAATGGGCTCTATGGGTTCTATAGGGTTTCTGTAGGTTCTATGGGGTTCTATGGGATCTCTATGGGTTCTATGGGATCCCTATGGGCTCTATGGGGTCCCTACAGATTCTGTGGGGTCCCAATGGGATCCATGGGTACTATGGGGTCTGTATGGGTTCTGTGGGGTCCCGATGGGTTCTATGGTGTTGCAATGGGCTCTATGGGGTCCCAGTGGGATCAATGGGTTCTATGGGTTCTATGGGTTCCCTATGGGTTCTATGGGGTCCCGGTGGTCTCTATGGGTTCTGTGGGGTTGCTGTGGGTTCTATGGGGTCCCAATGGGTTCTGTGGGGTCCCAGTGGGCTCTATGGGCTCTATGGGGTTCCTATGGGCTTTATGGGTTCTATGGGATCCCAATGGGTTCTGTGGGGTCCCAATGGCTTCTATGGGTTCTGTGGGGTCCCAATGGCTTCTATGGGGTCCTAATGTGCGCTATGGGTTCTATGGGGTCCCAGTGGACTCTATGGGGTCCCTATGGGTTCTATGGGGTCCTAGTGTGCTCTATGGGGTCCCAATGGGCTCTATGGGTTCTGTGGGGTCCCAATGGGTTCTATGGGGTCCCAATGGGCTCTATGGGTTTTGTGGGGTCCCAGTGGGCTCTATGGGGTCCTAGTGTGCTCTATGGGTTCTATGGGATCCCAATGGGTTCTGTGGGGTCCCAGTGCCTTCTATGGGGTCCCAATGGGCTCTATGGGTTCTACGGGGTCGCTATGGGTTCTGTGGGGTCCCGATGGGCTCTATGGGTTCTATGGGATCCCAATGGGCTCTATGGGGTCCCAATGGGCTCTATGGGGTCCCATTGGGATCGATGGGTTCTATGGGGTTGCTGTGGGTTCTATGGGCTCTATGGGGTCCTAATGGGCTCTCTGGGGTCCCAATGGGCTCTATGGGTTCTGTGGGATCCCAATGGGTTCTGTGGGGTCCCAATGGGCTCTATGGGTTCTATGGGATCCCAATGGGTTCTGTGGGGTCCCAATGGGCTCTATGGGTTCTATGGGATCCCAATGGGTTCTATGGGGTCCCAGTGGGCTCTATGGGTTCTATGGGGTCCCAATGGGTTCTATGGAGTCCCAGTGGGTTCTATGGGGTCCCAATGGGCTCTATGGGTTTTGTGGGGTCTCTGTGGGTTGTAGGGAGTCCCAGTGGGTTCTGTGGGGTCCCAATGGGCTGTATGGGGACCCAATGGGCTCTATGGGGTCCCAGTGGGCTCTATGGGTTCTATGGGGTCCCAGTGTCTTCCATGGGGTCCCAATGGGCTTTATGGGGTCCCAATGGGCTCTATGGGCTCTATGGGATCCCAATGGGTTCTGTGGGGTCCCAATGCCTTCTGTGGGGTCTCTACGGGCTCCATGGGGTCCCAACGGGTTCTCCCCCCCCCCTCCCCCCGTCCCCACGTCAGAGCAAGCTGATAGCGGGGAAGATCATCCCGGCTATCGCGACGACGACGGCGGCGGTGGTGGGGCTGGCGTGCCTGGAGCTCTACAAGGTGGTGCAGGGCCACCGGCGCCTCTCCTCCTACCGCAACGCCTTCCTCAACCTGGCGCTGCCCTTCGTCGCCTTCTCCGAGCCCCTGGCCTGCCCCCGAAATAAGGTGGGCCCCATAAGTGGCCCTATAGGGGGCCCTATAGCTGGCCCTATAGCTGGCCCTATTGGGGTTGGGATGGGGGAGGTAGGAGGGGGGTCCTATAGGGGGTGGTTCCTCGACCTGGCGCTGCCCTTCGTTGCTTTCTCTGAGCCCCCCTGGCCTGCCCCCGAAATAAGGTGAGCCCCATAGGGGGCCCTATAGATGGCCCTATAGCTGGCCCTAGAGCTGGCCCTATAGCTATAGCTGGCCCTATTGGGGTTGGGATGGGGGCAATAGAAGGGGGTCCTATGGGGGGCGGTTCCTCAACCTGGCGCTGCCTTTCGCTGCCTTCTCTGAGCCCCCCTGGCCTGCCCCCGAAATAAGGTGGGCCCCATAAGTGGCCCTATAGATGGCCCTATAGCTGGCCCTATAGCTGGCCCTATAGCTGGCCCTATTGGGGTTGGGATGGGGGAGGTAGGAGGGGGGTCCTATAGGGGGTGGTTCCTCGACCTGGCGCTGCCCTTCGTTGCTTTCTCTGAGCCCCCCTGGCCTGCCCCCGAAATAAGGTGAGCCCCATAAGTGGCCCTATAGCTGGCCCTATAGATGGCCCTATAGCTGGCCCTATAGCTGGCCCTATAGCTGGCCCTATAGTTGGCCCTATTGGGGTTGGGATGGGGGGTAGCAGGGGGTCCTATGGGGGGCGGTTCCTCAACCTGGCGCTGCCCTTCGTCGCCTTCTCTGAGCCCCCCTGGCCTGCCCCCAAAATAAGGTGAGCCCTATAAGTGGCCCTATAGGGGGCCCTATAGATGGCCCTATAGCTGGCCCTATAGCTGGCCCTATTGGGGTTGGGATGGGGGCAATAGAAGGGGGTCCTATGGGGGGTGGATCCTCAACCTGGCGCTGCCCTTCGTCGCCTTCTCTGAGCCCCCCTGGCCTGCCCCCGAAATAAGGTGGGCCCCATAAGTGGCCCTATAGCTGGCCCTATAGATGGCCCTATGGATGGCCCTATAGCTGGCCCTATTGGGGTTGGGATGGGGGGTAGCAGGGGGTCCTATGGGGGGGTGGTTCCTCAACCTGGCGCTGCCCTTTGTTGCCTTCTCTGCCCCCTGGCCTGCCCTACAATGAGCTGACCCCATACCCCTGTCCCTGACCCCATACCCCATCTCTGACCCCATATCCGTGTCTCTGACCCCACACCCCGTCCCTGACCCCCCACCCCATCCCTGACCCCATACCCCTTATCTCTGACCCCACACCCCATCTCTGACCCCATACCCCTTACCTCTGACCCCATATGTGTCCCCCTGACCCCATACCCCTTATCTCTGACCCCATACCCGCGGTCTGACCCCATACCCATATTCCTGACCCCACACCCCTTACCTCTGACCCCACACCCCATCTCTGACCCCACACCCCATCCCTGACCCCATACCCATATCCCTGACCCCATACCCATATCCCTGACCCCATATGTGTCCCCCTGACCCCACACCCCGTCCCTGACCCCATACCCATATCCCTGACCCCATACCCATATCCCTGACCCCATACCCATATCCCTGACCCCATATGTGTCCCCCTGACCCCATACACATATCCCTGACCCCATATCCCTGACCCCATGTGTCCCCATGACCCCATATCCCATACCTGACCCCATACCCCATACCTGACCCCATACCCCATACCCATATCCCTGACCCCATATGTGTCCCCCTGACCCCACACCCCATCCCTGACCCCATACCCATATCCCTGACCCCACACCCCATCCCTGACCCCATATGTGTCCCCCTGACCCCACACCCCGTCCCTGACCCCATACCCATATCCCTGACCCCATATGTGTCCCCCTGACCCCACACCCCACACCCCACCCCTGACCCCATACCCCATCCCTGACCCCATACCCCATCCCTGACCCCATACCCCATATCCCTGACCCCATATGTGTCTCCCTGACCCCACACCCCGTCCCTGACCCCATACCCATATCCCTGACCCCATATGTGTCCCCCTGACCCCACACCCCATCCCTGACCCCATACCCATATCCCTGACCCCACACCCCATCCCTGACCCCATACCCATATCCCTGACCCCATATGTGTCCCCCTGACCCCATACCCATATCCCTGACCCCATATGTGTCCCCCTGACCCCACACCCATATCCCTGACCCCATATGTGTCCCCCTGACCCCATACCCATATCCCTGACCCCATATGTGTCCCCCTGACCCCACACCCCGTCCCTGACCCCATACCCTTATCTCTGACCCCATACCCATATCCCTGACCCCATATGTGTCCCCCTGACCCCACACCCCACCCCTGACCCCATATGCGTCCCCCTGACCCCACACCCCACCCCTGACCCCATATGTGTCCCCCTGACCCCACACCCCATCCCTGACCCCATACCCATATCCCTGACCCCATATGTGTCTCCCTGACCCCATACCCATTGTGGGGACCCATATGACCCCATACCCAGGGTCCCTGAC
This sequence comes from Crossoptilon crossoptilon, assembly GCA_036346035.1. Taxonomy (NCBI): domain Eukaryota; kingdom Metazoa; phylum Chordata; class Aves; order Galliformes; family Phasianidae; genus Crossoptilon; species Crossoptilon crossoptilon. The sequence goes on along the minus strand of JARXNR010000052.1, from coordinate 9,110 downwards.
CCCATACCCCGTCCCTGACCCCATATGTGTCCCGGTGACCCGAGGGTGGGTTGACCCTGTGGGATCCCTGACCCCACACCCCGTCCCTGGCCCACGTGAGATGACGCTGCGCCAGCCCCCTACTTCAAGGTTGGGGGCGGGTTCCCTGGGGGTCGGGTTTGTGGGGTCGGGGTTGTGGGGTCCCCCTGACCATGGGGTCAGGGGACCCATACCCATGGGTCCCTGACCCCACATGGGGTCAGGTTGTGGGGTCGGGGGGGTTGTGGGGTCGGGTTGTGGGGTCGGGGGGGTTATGGGGTCGGGGTTATGGGGTCGGGGGGGTTGTGGGGTCGGGGGGGTTATGGGGTCAGGGGGCTTGTGGGGCCGGGTTGTGGGGCCGGGTTGTGGGGTCAGGGTTATGGGGTCGGGTTGTGGGGTCCCCATTGGGGGTCGGGGGCTTTGTGGGGTCTGGGGGGTTGTGGGGTCGGGGCCTTTATGGGGTTGGGCGGGTTGTGGGGTTGGGTGCTTTGTGGGGTCTGGGGGTTGTGGGGTCGGGGGCTTTGTGGGGTCTGGGGGTTGTGGGGTCGGGGCCTTTATGGGGTCTGGAGGGTTGTGGGGTCTGGGGGTTGTGCGGTCGGGGCCTTTGTGGGGTCGGGGGCTATGTGGGGTGTGGGGTTGGGGTTGTGGGCGGGGTTGTGGGGTCGGGTTGTGGGGTCGGGGTTATGGGGTCGGGGTTGTGGGGTCGGGTTGTGGGGTCAGGGTTATGGGGTCGGGTTGTGGGGTCGGGTTGTGGGGTCGGGTTGTGGGGTCGGGTTGTGGGGTCGGGTTGTGGGGTCGGGTTGTGGGGTCGGGTTGTGGGGTCGGGTTGTGGGGTCGGGTTGTGGGGTCGGGGGGGTTATGGGGTCGGGGTTATGGGGTCGGGTTGTGGGGTCGGGGTTGTGGGGTCGGGTTGTGGGGTCGGGTTGTGGGGTCGGGTTGTGGGGTCGGGTGGTGGGGGTCGGTTATGGGTTTGGGGGGGCGGTTGTGGGGTCGGGTTGTGGGGTCGGGTTTTTGGGGTCGGGTTGTGGGGTGGGTTGTGGGGTCGGGTTGTGGGGTCGGGGTTGTGGGGTCGGGGGGGGGTCGGGGGTGGGGGGGTTATGGGGTCGGGGGTTGTTGGGGTCTTGGGGGGTTGTTGTGGGTCGGGTTATGGGGTCAGGGGTTGTGGGGTCGGGTTAGGGGGTCGGGTTATGGGGTCGGGTTTGTGGGGTCGGGGGGGGTCGGTGGGGTCGGGTTGTGGGGTCGGGGTTATGGGGTCGGGTTGTGGGGTCGGGTTGTGGGGGTCGGGTTGGGGGGGTTGTGGGGTTTATGGGGTTGGGGGTCGGGTTGTGGGGGGGTCGGGGGGTTGGGGGTCGTGGGGGGGTTTGGGGTCGGGTGGGGGGTTGGGTGGGGGTCGGGGTGTGGGGTGGGGTCAGGGTTGTGGGGTCGGGGTTGTGGGGTCGGGGGGGTGGGTCGGGGGGTTGGGGTCAGGTGTGGGGTCGGGTGTGGGGTCGGGGGGTTATGGGGTCGGGTTATGGGGTCAGGGTTATGGGGTCGGGGTTATGGGGTCGGGGTTGTGGGGTCGGGTTGTTGGGGGTCTTGTTGGGGGTCGGGTTGGGGTGGGGTTATGGGGTCGGGTTGTGGGGGTTATGGGGTCGGGGGGTTGGGGGTCGGGGGGGTGTTGGGGTCCGGGGGTTGTGGGGGTCAGGGGTCTTGTGGGGTTGGGGTCGGGGGGGTTGTGGGGTCGGGTTGTGGGTCGGGGGGTTATGGGGTCAGGGGGGTTGATGGGGTCAGGGGGGTGGGGGTCGGGTTGTGGGTCGGGTTGTGGGGTCGGGGGGGGTTTGTGGGGTCGGGGGGGTCAGGGGTTGTGGGGTCGGGTTGGGGTCGGGGGGGGTTATGGGGTCAGGGGGGTTATGGGGTCAGGGGGGCTGTGGGGTTGGGTTGTGGGGTCGGGGTTATGGGGTTATGGGGTCAGGGGGGTTGTGGGGCCGGGTTGTGGGGTTGGGGTGTGGGGTCGGGTTATGGGGTCGGGGGGGGGGTTATGGGGTCAGGGGGCTGGTTATGGGGTCGGGGGGGTTGTTATGGGGTCGGGGGAGCGGTTATGGGGTCTCTATGGGGTTATGGGGTCAGGAAGGGGGTTATGGGGTCGGGGGGGTTATGGGGTCGGGGGGGGTTATGGGGTCAGGGGGGTTATGGGGTCAGGGTTATGGGGTCGGGGGGGACTTATGGGGTCGGGGGGGAGTTATGGGGTCAGGGGGGTTATGGGGCCGGGTGGTGGGGGTGGGTTGGGGGGTCGGGGGGGATATGGGGTCAGGGGGGGTTATGGGGTTGGGGGGGTTTATGGGATCTGATTTGGGTTATGGGGTCATGGGGGGGTTATGGGGTTGGGGGGGGTTTATGGGGTCAGGGGGGGTTATGGGGTCTGGGGGTTGTTATGGGTCGGGTTTATGGGGGTCTAGGGTATGGGGGGTTATGGGGGGGGGGGGTTATGGGGTCAGGGGGGCCCTATATGGGGTTATGGGGTTGGGGGCTATATTGGGTTATGGGGTCACAGGGGGGGTTATGGGGTCGGGGGTGACTTATGGGGTCAGGGGGGACTTATGGGGTCAGGGGGGTTATGGGGTGGGTTATGGGGTGGGTTGTGGGGTCGGGGGGGTTATGGGGTCAGGGGGGACTTATGGGGTCAGGGGGGTTATGGGGTTGTGGGGTTATGGGGTTATGGGGGGGGGTTATGGGGTCTGGGGGGGGTTATGGGGTCAGGGGAGGGTTATGGGGTCAGGGGGGGGTTATGGGGTGGGGGGGGGGTCACTTATGGGGTCGGGGGGGTTATGGGGTCAGGGGGGTTATGGGGTCAAGGGGGGTTATGGGATCGGGGGGGGTTATGGGGTCGTGGGGGGGGTTATGGGGTCGTGGGGGGGTTATGGGGTCGGGGGGGTTATGGGGTCGTGGGGGGGTTATGGGGTTGTGGGGGGGATATGGGGATATGGGGTTATGGGGTCAGGGGGGTTATGGGGTCAGGGGGGTTATGGGGTCGTGGGGGGGTTATGGGGTCAGGGGGGTTATGGGGTTTGGGGTTATGGGGTCAGGCGGGTTATGGGGTTTGGGGTCAGGGGGGGACTTATGGGTTCAGGGGACTTACGGGGTCAGGAGGGGTTATGGGGTCAGGGAGTAGTTACAGGGTCAGGGGGGTTATGGGGTTTGGTGTTATGGGGTCAGGTGTGGGGTTATGGGGTTGGGGGGGTTATGGGGTATGGGGGGGATTGTGAGGCTGGGGGGCACTTATGGGGCTGGGGGGACTTATGGGGTTATGGGGCATAGGGCTGTGGTGTATGGGGTTGTGGGGTATGGGGGGCACTTATGGGGTTGGGGTTATGGGGGTCCTGGGGGGGTTATGGGGGTCCTATGGGGTTTGGGTCTATGGGGTGTGGGTTTTTGGGGTCTGGGTGGGGTCCCTTATGGGGGTTGGGGGTTTGGGGCCTGACCCCACACCCTGGGGTGACCCCCTGACCCCTGACCCCCATCCCGTCTGACCCCACCCCCTGTTCACCCCCTGACCCCAAACCCCTGACCCCATCACCCCATCCTGACCCCACACCCCTGACCCCCCACCCTTGACCCCACACCCCTGACCCCACACCCCTGTCCCTGACCCCATACCCCACCCCTGACCCCCCACCCCTGACCCCATACCCCTGTCTCTGACCCCATACCCCACCCCTGACCCCACACCCCTGACCCCATACCCCTGACCCCACACCCCTGACCCCACACCCTGGGGTCCATATGGGTCTAAGTGGGGGTTGACCCCACACCCCTGTACCCCCTGACCCCACACCCCTGACCCCATACCCCTGACCCCCCACCCCTGACCCCATGACCCCCCCCACCCCCTGACCCCACACCCCACCCCTGACCCCCCCCTGACTTTTTTTTTTTGTTTTGTTTTTTTTGCCCATACCCCCCCCTGACCCCACACCCCCCCTGACCCCTTACCCCCCCTGACCCCACACCCCTGACCCCATTCCCCATCCCTGACCCCATACCCCACCCCTGACCCCACACCCCTGACCCCAAACCCCTGACCCCATACCCCACCCCTGACCCCACACCCACCCCTGACCCCACCCTGACCCCACCCCCTGACCCCCCATACCCTGACCCCACCCCATGACCCCACACCCCCATGACCTCCCTGACCCCACACCCCTGACCCCAAATCCCTGACCCCACACCCCATCTTTGACCCCCCACCCCTGACCCCAAACCCCTGACCCCAAATCCCTGACCCCCCACCCCTGACCCCAGACCCCTGTCTCTGACCCCACACCCCACCTTTGACCCCCCATTACCCCTGACTGACCCCATATCCCTGACCCCACACCCCTGACCCTGACCCCCAGACCCCACCCCCTGACCCCCATACCCCCCTGACCCCACACCCCTGACCCCACACCCCATCTCTGACCCCATACCCCATCTCTGACCCCACACCCCACCCCTGACCCCCCACCCCTGACCCCACACCCCTGTCTCTGACCCCACACCCCACCCCTGACCCCATACCCCATCCCTGACCCCACACCCCACCCCTGACCCCCCACCCCTGACCCCACACCCCTGACCCCATACCCCATCCCTGACCCCATACCCCACCCCTGACCCCACACCCCTGACCCCACACCCCCTGACCCCATACCCCCTGACCCCACACCCCTGACCCCATACCCCACCCCTGACCCCATACCCCACCCCTGACCCCCCACCCCTGACCCCACACCCCACCCCTGACCCCCCACCCCTGACCCCAACCCATGGGGTCCCCACCCCCCCCTGGGGTATCCCTGACCCCATACCCCCCTTGACCCCATACCCCATGGGGTTGTTATGGGGTTCTTATGGGGTCTTATCCCTGACCCCATGGACCTGTCTCTGACCCCATACCCCATCCCTGACCCCCCACCCCTGACCCCATAACCCATCCCCATGGGGGGTCTTACCCCCACCCATGGGGTCTTGGGGCTCTCCTGGGTTTTCTGACCCCATCCCTCCCATGGCCCCATGGGGTCGATGGGGTCCGCCCCCTGGGGAGTCTTTGGGGGTCTACCCCGGTCTGGAGATCACCCCTTATCGGGGTCCCATGGGGGTCCTATGGGGTCTTCTCTGGGGCCCTATGGGGTCCCTGTGGGGTCGGCGGGGTCCCCGGGGTCCCCTGTGGGGTCCTGGGGGGTCCTATACCCCTTATGGGGTCTTGGGGTCTTGGGGTTGGGGGTCCTGGGGGTCTTATGGGGTCTTATGGGGTCTTGTGGGGTCTTATGGGGTCCTGGGGGGTCTTGTGGGGTCTTATGGGGTCTTATGGGGTCCTGGGGGGTCTTATGGGGTCCTGGGGGTCTTATGGGGTTCTGGGGGGTCCTGGGGTTCTGGGGGGTCTTGTGGGGTCTTATGGGGTCTTATGGGGTCCTGGGGGTCTTATGGGGTCTTGGGGGGTCTTATGGGGTCTTATGGGGTCCTGGGGGGTCCTGGGGGTCTTATGGGGTCTTATGGGGTCTTATGGGGTCTTATGGGGTCCTGGGGGGTCTTATGGGGTTCTGGGGGTCTTATGGGGTCTTCAGGGGTCCTGGGGGTCTTATGGGGTCTTGGGGGTCCTTATGGGGTCCTATGGGGTCCTATGGGGGGCATGGGGGTCTTGGGGGGGTCCTATGGGGGTCTTGGGGTCTATGGGGTCCTTATGGGGGTCCTATGGGGGTCCTTGTGGGTCCTTGTGGGGTCCTTGGGGTCCCTATGGGGTCCTATGGGGGTCTTGTGGGGGGTCCTTTATGGGTCTGGGGGTCCTTGTGGGGTCTTGGGGTCCTTGTGGGGTCCTTATGGGGTCCTGGGGGGTCTTATGGGGGTCTTGTGGGGTCTTATGGGGTCCTATGGGGTCTTGTGGGGGTCTTGGGGTCCTTATGGGGTCTTATGGGGGGTCCTGGGGGTCTTATGGGGGGTATTAGGGGTCTTATGGGGTCTTATGGGGTCTTTTGGGGTTTATTGGGTCCCTATGGGGTCCTGTGGGTGGGTGGCCCTATGGGGTGCTTATGGGGTTATGGGGTGCTTATGGGGTCCTTGTGGGGTCCTTGTGGGGTCCTTGTGAGGTTATGGGGTGCTTATGGGGTCCTTGTGGGGTTATGGGGGGTCTATATGGGTTCTGTGGGTCCCTATGGGGTTCTGTGGGGTCTCTATGGGGTCCTGGGGGTCCCAGGGGTCCCCCCTATGGGGTCTTCTAGGGGGTCCTGGGGTCTGTCGGGTTTATGGGGTCCTGGGGGTCCTATGGGTCCTTGTGGGGTCCTGGGGGTCTTATGGGGTCCTATGGGGTCTTGGGTCCCTGGGGTCCGCTGGGTTCCGGGGTCCAAATGGGGTCCTATGGGGTCTTGGGGTCCTATGGGGGTTCCTTTGGGGTCTCTGGGTGGGTTTTATGGGTCCCTATGGGGTCCTGGTGTCTTGGCTTCTGGGTGTCCTATGGGGTTCTATGGGGTTCCGGTTGGGGTCCCCTGTGGGGGTTTATCGTGGGGTCCTATGGGGGTCTTGGGGTCCCTTGATGGGGTCTATGGGGTGGTCCTATGGGTTTATGGTGTATGGGGTTCTGGGTCCCTATAGGGTGTGGTGGGTCCCTATGGGGTCCTGTGAGGTCCTATGGGTTCCTATGGGGTTCTGGGTCCCTGTAAGGTGCTGTATGGGGTCCTATGGGTTCCTATGGGGTTCCGGGTCCCTATAATGCGCTGTAGGTCCCTATGGGGTTCTGTGGCTCTCTGTGGGGTCTTAAGTCTCTCCTCCCGTCCCCCCCCCTTTATTTTTTAGGATGGTCTAAGATGGCTGCCAAGGGTGTCGAAGAAGAAGTGGGGATCCAGCCACGTCAAGGTCTGTGGGTTCTTCCGAGCTCATGCTGCCGAACAGCGACGCCGACCATCGATGTCCCAAGGTGGTACGCCACCGCTAGGGCGCCACTTCCGGTCCAAAGCCCCGCCCCCCCCCCCCCCCCCATCACTTTGGTTTGATTACCAAGCGTCCCCAAGGGCTCCATCTCACTTCCGGGTGTGGCCACGCCCCCCCCCCTCCCTGGCTGCCAGCATCCCCCAAGGGGGTTCGGGTCTGACCAGTTCCGGTGTTTTGGGTCACTATGGCCACCAAGGTGCCGGGTTTGGCCGCCGCCCAAGTGGCTAGCTGTCGAATGGCTGTCCTCAGTTAGATGGCTCAACCGGCCCCCCCCAAGCCAGGTCACACCCACCACGTCCCCATTGGTTGCTGGAGGAAAGGGGGCCTTATGGGGGGAGGCGGGTGTCCCACTGTGACGCCCTAATAAATGGCAACCAGCGTTGGCCACAATGTTGTGGCACATGCTGGCCACCAAGTCGGCCACAAGATGGCCGCCACTGTGACCCCAAAATGGCAGCCAGCGGTTGTCGTGGTCGATCAAGATGGCCAACCAAGATGGTGTGTTCTGGTCAAAATTCGCCAGTGTGGCCCAAAAATGGCCAATGTGGCCACCAAAATGGCCGCCCTACGTGTGCCAACAAGAGGCTGCCAGCGTGGCCAAGAAAATGGCAATGCCGGCCACCACGATGTTTGCCCTCTGAATGGCCATTCCGTGTGGCCACAAGATGGCCTGCAAAGTGGCCCAAAAATGACCACCCCACTGCCACCCAAGGTGCGGTGACCACTTATCCCACAGCTGATGGCCACCAATGTAACCCCAAGATAGCCAATGTCCCAAGATGGCCGCCAAGATGGCCGCCAAGATGGCCACCAAGATGGCTGCCGATGTGGTCCCAAGGTGGCCACCAAGATGGCCGCCAGTGTGACCCAAGATGGCCGCCAAGATGGCTGCCAATGTCCCAAGATGGCCGCCAATGTGACCCCAAGATGGCCGCCAAGATGGCTGCCAATGTGGTCCCAAGATGGCCACCAAGATGGCCGCCAGTGTGACCCCAAGATGGCCGCCAAGATGGCTGCCAATGTCCCAAGATGGCCGCCAATGTGACCCCAAGATGGCCGCCAAGATGGCTGCCAGTGCCTCCCCAAGATGGCCGCCAAGATGGCCGTCAGTGCCTCCCCAAGATGGCCGCCAAGATGGCCGTCAGTGCCTCCCCAAGATGGCCGCCGAGGTGCCGACCACGTGACCCAATGACCCCCAATGACCCCCAATGACCCCAGATGACCTTTATTGTGGGGCCTGCTCTGCCTCACCGCCGGCACCTGCGGGAGAAACCCCATAGAAACCAATGGCCCCATAGAAACCAATGGCCCCATAGAAACCAATGGCGGCCCCATAGAAACCAATGGCGGCCCCACAGAAACCAATGATGGCCTCATAGAAACCAATGATGGCCCCATAGAAACCAATGGCCTCATTGAAACCAATGGCCCCATAGAAACCAATGGCCCCATAGAAACCAATGGCCTCATTGAAACCAATGGCCCCATAGAAACCAATGGCCCCATAGAAACCAATGGCCCCATAGAAATCAATGGCCCCATAGAAACCAATGGCGGCCCCATAGAAACCAATGGCCCCATAGAAACCAATGGCCCCATAGAAACCAATGGCCCCATAGAAACCAATGGCGGCCCCATAGAAACCAATGGCATGGGCCCCATAGAAACCAATGGCCCCATAGAAACCAATGGTGGCCCCATAGAAACCAATGGCCCCATAGAAACCAATGGTGGCCCCAATGGCCCCACTGACCCCACCGTCCCCAGTATCCCCCATTGACCCCAATGCACCCATTGACCCCACTGACCCTATTGACCCCAATATCCCCAATGTCTCCATTGACCCCATTGTCCCCCACTGACCCCAATGTCTCCATTGACCCCATTGACCCCTATGTTCCCAGTGACCCCAATATCTCCCAATACCCCCATTGACCCCAATGCCCCCATTGATCCCATTGATCCCATTGACCCCAATATCTCCCAATGTCCCCACTGACCCCAATATCCCCCAATGTCCCGAATGCCCCCATTGACCCCAATGTCTCCATTAACCCCATTGACCCCAATGTCCCCACTGACCCCAATATCCCCCAATATCCCCCAATATCTCCATTGATCCCAATGCCCCCATTGCCCCCACTGACCCC